>JAQFVV010015243.1:0-18185 GCA_028023455.1 Epiperipatus broadwayi
ATATTGTAATGGACAATATTTTACTCCATTATACCAATCATCAGTTAACTGGGCCCCACAGTTTGTGGTGCCAAATGTAATGGACAATATATATATATATATATATATATATATATATATATATATATATATATATATATATATAAATATACAAACATATTATACATCAAATGTAATGGAACATCAATATATGAGAAGAAAATAATGCTTCAAACATTGGATGATAAATGTAATGGAATATATGTAATCTAAATGAATCCAATTGTTGAAAAAGCTTAATATAATAGATTGTATAATTTAAATGAAGAAAGATAAAATTATCCCAGTTATATTTAAATAAATTGTTTATATGCGATTCCAACTAGCTTATACATGAAATAAATCTAAAATCATTCAGAGCAATGAGATCTATTATTATAATTTATTCTCAAGGTTGATATGACTAACTAACAAAATATATACTAGAAACAAAGAGAATTCTATTGAAACTAATATACACATCCAATAAGTAAACTTATGTATATCTAAACATATCAATGAACAATAATATGTGTAAGTGACCTAAATACTAAGCAATAAGTGAAATATGAAGTTATTCTCCATTAAATTGTGAATTCAATTAATTTCATAATGACTCTGGCACTAAAAGAAAAAATAAGAAAATATTAATACTCTTCCAAATAAATTACAAAGGCATTACTTATAAAACAAATAGTACATCCTTTATTTCTAAATTATAGTTTAATTTTAGGTAGTATCAATGTTTTAAATAAGTTTTAAATACAAACCCAAATACAAAAAATATATACATATATACTTGCAATAAGTATATATATTAAATAGATAAAGACATATTTGTGCTCAACAAGTATGCATTAATATAAACACAAATCCATATTTATATTTTTTTCAAATATTTAAAATTAAAAAAAAATAAAATAAAAGTATATTATATACAACAAATTTATAAATGATTGTTTAGGTCTGCATAAGAATTATTATATGAAGTTAAAAAAAAAATGAAAATAGATAAATAAATAATAAAAAAAAATTTTATAATAAAATTTGCGTATATAAATTTTACTTATTAAAATATACATATAACAACCCATATGCAACCCAAACTTATAAGCTATACTTTAAGATTTTAAATTACTTAAGTGTTAATTTTGACACCTGTTAAACATTTGTTGTTTTCAGAAAACAAGACGCTTGAATTGAATAGAATGATATTTATAAAAACATTTTATTTTTATAATTAAAAATAAAAGTAAAAAAAATATCAATCTCAAATATATATATATATATATCATTTATATTAATAAAATTATTTACTACCTTTCAAAGTTCAACTTGTTTATTTTTCTTATCAAAAGTCAACTTGTTCCATTGTTTTATTCCTTTATATTTGTTTAATATTAGAATGCATTCTATCTAAAGTTAAATTGAAGAAATACCATGTTAGAAAAATTATTGGTTTCCAAATGCACATATATATTTCCTTTTTTAAAAAAAATTTCTCTCCTTGAAAAAAAAATTAACATGTTGAATCCAATATACTAACTAATTTTAGTTACTTCCAGATTATTATTAGATTGACCATTATAGATTCCAGATAGCTATATCAAATTTTGGCATCAGATGCGATGAAATTCATGTGTTGAAATTTGCTTAGTTTTTTTTTTTAAACTGCTTTGGAATAAACAAAAAGAAATGGTGCAGCTTCTGGCTGCGATATATATATATATATTAGCCGGTCATGGTTTATGTGTTTACTATAAAAATTTATCTTATTCAATTATTCTTAAGAATGGCAATTTCAAATAAACAAAGTACAACTAAATTTTATCCTTCAGTTTTTTTAATAACTATCATAATAATAATAGCACCTTTTGTTGTTGCTGTTATTCCATTGTGAGCTAGAAAATGCTGTTTTTAAAACCATTGTTACATATGTTTTTTTTAAACAATTAACATTCAATAAATAAAAATATCAATCATATATGAAAAAAAATATTAAATTGAAAATTTATTTAACAACTTTAAAAATATATATACTACAAATAAATTAATCTTTTTTATAATCAACAATTTATATGTCTTTATTTATCTATAATAATTAAATATTCACAGCAATGTATTATCAACAAATAAATAAAATAATAAATCCAAACAACCATAACTAATAACCATAAACAATAATAATACTCCATACATAAACATCAAATCAAAGAGATGTTTTTAATAACAACAAATGATTTTTAAAATATAGATAGATTTAACAATATTTACAATACCCCCTAATCCACCTAAAAAAAATGTCTTTGCAAATAACTAATGAATTATGAGATATTGAAAAAAAAAACTTCTCAAATTTGAAATCTTTCTAAGGACTAACATGGTTTAAAGAATATTACTTTTCTTACTAATAACCATATTCATTTGTTCATATCTATCTTTCAGATCATCTAGATCTTTGTTCAAGTTTTCTTTAAAAAAAATAATCAAAAGTGCCTTTTAATTCTTCTTGGAAAAAATTTCCAGTTTGTTGAACACTGTGAAGAAGTTTTCTTTGATTTACAAGATTTTTATGTAACATTTTGGTATAATTCAATTACTTTTGAATAATTTTTTGGGATAAGTATCTAAAGATTTTGCTATGAACTCCTTCAATTCTGCCTCTATATCCTTTATGTAAATACTAACTTAATCATAAGCACTAACATAATTCTTAGTTTTATCAATAACAGTTGATATTTTATCAGATAATCTATTACCTTTCATTTGACTATCCTGATAAACATCATTGGTCTTGAGCAAGTCTTTGTTTTAATTCACCTGTTCTTTGTTCAGTTGAAAACAATTTTCTGGGCAATTTTAAATGGTATTCATTCAAACTTTCTAAATAATCCTTAAAAAAATCACAAATCAGATTGATGTGATACAACTTCAACATTAAAGGACTTCTGAAAATCATTTTGTTTTACAACATTAATATTATCCTGTTCTATATGAATTCTTTTCAGTTTTACTTTAGGTTTATTTAAATCTCTTTCCTTACCTATATTTTCTCGAAGAAAATCTTTACTAATCACATCATCATGTTTTATTTTAAGTTTAATTTTGGCTTTGCCAGTTTCTTTTTCCTCACCAATCCTCCTTTTACCAAGATTCAGATCAAATATGTTTTTACTCATTCTATTAAATTTTACCTTTGCTTTCCCTACATCTCTTTCCTTGTCAATCTCCTCTCTAAGAAAATCAATATTATTTATCATTCCATCTATAACTTTAAGTCTCACTTTGGCTTTTCCAATATCTATTTCTTTGTTTATATTTTCTTTAAGAAAATTTATCTTAATCTCTTCCTTACTTATTCTTTTAAATTTCACTTTAATTTTCCTCATATATATATATTATGATTAAAGATTTCTCTAAGAAATTCCATTTTAATTTAATTTCGGCCTATCTCTACTTCATATTCTCTCCATTGATTTTGTAAATTTGATATACATTCACAATTATCTAACATAATGTTTTTTATTTGTTCAACTTTTACACCTATCTCTAAAACATCTTTTCATACCTTTATTTCATAATTTTTACAGGCTTCAATTCCACTATTATTCATATATTCTGAAAGGGGTCCTAATTTTCCTTGAATTTGATCCAGTTTAACATCTATTTCCTGAATACAATTAGACGTAACATCACTTATTACATTAATCCATTCATTTATATCCTGCAATTTATTAACATCAATCAGCTGTTCCTCTTGTTGCAATCCCACAGCAACTTTAACTTCAGCAGAGATAATTGTATGAACATTTTTAAATGAAGATTTATTATCAATTTTCAATGCTTGGAATTTATCACACAATACATTGCTATCATTAATAATCCTTTTCTCAAATTCCCCATGCTCTTTTTTAGTCTCTTCAAATATGGCTACAATTCCTTGATTTTCTTCCCTCATTTCACTACTTATTTCTTTGAATTTTGCTTTCAAAAAATTAGCTTCAACCATTGTCTCTTCTCTGTATTTTTCCATTTTTTCCTCAAATTTTATCTCTAATCTCCTAACACTATCATCTACCAGCACTTTTAATTCAACTTTTAATCCCCTAAAAAGTTCATCAGAATTGGTTTTCATCTCTATCTCTAAGTTCACTAGTGTTGGTATTTAATCTAGACTCTAGTTTCTCAGAGTTGGTTTTCATCTCAGCTTTAAGTTCATCAGAGTTGGTTTTTAAACCAGATTCTAGTTTCTTGGAAAATTCATCAGAATTTGTTTTTAATCTAGACTCTAGTTTCTGGGAAAGTTCATCAGAATTTGTTTTTAATCTAGAGGAAAGTTCATCATAATTGGTATTTAATCTAGACTCTAGTTTCTCATAATTGGTTTTTATCATAGCCTCCAGTATATCTATTAAATTCCTTACATCAAAATTATCACTAAATGGCATTTCATTACTATTATCCATTATTATTAGTACTGTAATATTATATACTCATATAAAAAAATCTAATATATATATATATATATATATCTTTCTATGTAGTAATTACCACAGATCAGGGGCTCACCATCTCCAATCATCATCCCAACAAGAAATTACTCAACTAAGCAAAGTACAAGCCTTTTTAATTTTATTATACATAATAGCTATCCAATAATCTAAATTTCAGTTCTTTGAACTCATGAACTTCTTGGCTTATAAAAAGGCTCATGTATCACCATAACATCAACAAATTTCTCTAAAAATATATATAGAGAGAGTAACAACTGAGATCACTAGCTAACATTTATTTATATGTAATGATAACAAGGATTCTACACCTATACAATATTGAAATGTAGAAATTTCATATCAAATTCAATATAACTTCGAAATATTTAAAATATAATAAAATGTTCACATGCCTTGATAGTAACTAACTCGATAATATAATGAGACAACTTTCTCATTCAAGATAATGGTAGTTAGATATAAAATGATTAAATTGATGCCTATAAATTTACTGGACCTTAAAAATTTAATACCATTTCATATACATAAAAAAAAAATCAACTTCACTAATTATTAACTTTTGTGCCTGAAACATTTTATTAAAATTGCACTAATGCAATTTATCATCAACAAATATTCACTAATTGAACTTCATGTTTAAAAGTCACTTATAATGGAAAATAAAACATTGATATGTTTGTTTTTCAAGCCTTAATTGATAATCAAATGTAATAAATTATTTGTCACCAACAATAATCAATTAACCAAGCCCCTAAGTTTGGTGCTATATATATAATAGTAAGAATATATTTAGGTTATATATTCATCCATTCCTCTAAAGATCTGACAGATACTGACAGCCAAAAGAGTGATTAGCATTTCACAATTTTGAAATAGATAAAAGAACCTACTCACTGCTCTTAAAGTATACAATGTTCCATGAACACTCAGATGATCATCACATTTCAGTCTCTCTAAGCTACTACAACCCATAATAGTTTTCTGCAAACATTATTGCATTGCCCTGCTTACATCTAAATCTTAGGGGCTATTAATTATAAAATATTTCCTTGCTCATTTTTGGGAGTCTTAGAGGCAAATATTATACACATATCAAAGAGAACTATACCTTACTCTTTCTGGAGTTTTAGAAATAAAATCATGGCAGGATTACTGTTAACTGCTTTATGATAAATAGTAACAAACATCAAAATTTGAGTTGGAGCAGTGAATGAGATCAATCAGTCATAAGAGACATGAATACATCACACCCTCAAGACAATGACAAAAATTCCCCATCCAACATAAATACTTGCAACAGAACGAATCAAACTCCAACAATCAAATATCCAATCGAACCTTAAAAATTATAGATTTTCTACAACACAAATTTTTCAATATAAACAAAATTATTACTCTATAATTTAACACCATCAATATAATTTTTAAATTGAAATTAAGCTGTTTCATGACTGTATTTATCTCTCATCATAAAAAATTCAATAACAGTAACCATCACCATCTAAACATAAGACCAAAATATTTATATATACTACTCTCTCTCTCTCTCTTATATATATATATATATATATATATATATATATATATATATATATATATATATATATATATATATAAACACACAAAAATGCTTCTCTTTCTTTAAGCTATACATCTCACATCAATATATATACTACACATCTCTCAGATATATGGTGTATTTCAAGCCCTAATTAGCTTATTATGAGTCCTAGTTGTTGTGCCAAATGTAATAGACAATACTTTTACTCCATTATACCAAGCATCAGTTAACTGGGCCACCCAGTTTGTGGTGCCAAATGTAATAAACAATATATATATATATATATATATATATATATATATATATATATATATATATATATATATATATATATATCATACACACAAACATATTATACATCAAATGTAATGGAACATCAATATATGAGAAGAAAATAATGCTTCAAACATTGGATGATATATGTAATGGAATATATGTAATTTAAAGGAATCCAATTGTTGAGAAAGTTTAATATAATAGATTGTATAATTTAAATGAAGAAAGATAAAATTATCCCAGTTATATTTAAATAAATTGTTAATATGCCCTTCCAACTAGATTATACATGAAATAAATCTAAAATCATACAGAGCAATGAGATCTATTATTATAATTTATTCTCAAGGTTGATATGACTAACTAACAAAATATATATTAGAAACAAAGAGAATTCTATTGAAACTAATATACACGTCCAATAAGTAAACTTATGTATATCTAAACATATCAATGAACAATAATATGTGTAAGTGACCTAAAGACTAAACAATAAATGAAATATGAAGTTATTCTCCATTAAATTGTGAATTAAATTATTTTCATAATGACTCTGGCACTAAAAGAAAAAAAATAAGAAAATATTAATACTCTTCCAAATAAATTACAAAGGCATTACTTATAAAACAAATAGTACATCCTTTATTTCTAAATTATAGTTTAATTTTAGGTAGTATCAATGTTTTAAATAAGTTTTAAATACAAACCCAAATACTATACATATATACTTGCAATAAATATATATATTAAATAGATAAAGACATATTTGTGCTCAACAAGTATGCATTAATATAAACACAAATCCATATTTTTTTCAAATATTCAAAATTAAAAAAAAATAAAATAAAAGTATATTATATAAAACAAATATATAAATTATTGTTTAGGTCTGCATAAGAATTATTATATGAAGTTAAAAAAAAAAGAAAATAGATAAATAAATAATAAAAAAAAAAATTATAATAAAATTTGCGTATATAAATTTTACTTATTAAAATATACATATAACAACTCATATGCAACCCAAACTTATAAGCTATACTTTAAGATTTTAAATTACTTAAGTGTTAATTTTGACACCTGTTAAACGTTTGTTGTTTTTAGAAAACAAGACGCTTGAATTGAATAGAATGATATTTATAAAAACATTTTATTTTTATAATTAAAAATAAAAGTAAAAAAAAAAAAATATCGATCTCAAATATATATATATATCATTTATATTAATAAAATTATTTACTACCTTTCAAAGTTCAACTTGTTTATTTTTCTTATCAAAAGTCAACTTCTTCCGTTGTTTCATTCCTTTATATTTGTTTAATATTAGAATGCATTCTATCTAAAGTTAAATTGAAGACATACCACATTAGAAAAATTATCGGTTTCCAAATGCACATATATATTTCTTTTTTTTTAAAATTTCTCTCCTTGAAAAAAAAAATTAACATGTTGAATCCAATATACTAACTAATTTTAGTTACTTCCAGATTATTATTAGATTGACCATTATAGATCTCAGATAGCTATATCAAATTTCAGCTTCAGATGCAGCGAAATTCATGTGTTGAAATTTGCTTAGTTTTTCTTTTTAAACTGCTTTGGAATAAACAAAAAGGCATGGCGCAGCCCCTGGCTGTGATATATATATATATATTAGTTGGTCATGGTTTATGTGTTTACTATAAAAATTTATCTTATTCAATTATTCTTAAGAATGGCAATTATAAATAAACAAAGTACTACTAAATTTTATCCTTCAGTTTTTTTAATAACTATCCTAATAATAATGACTCCTTTTGTTGTTGCTGTTGTTCCATGTGAGCTAGTAAATGCCATTTTCAAAACCATTGTTACATATGTTTTTTTAAACAATTAACATTCAATAAATAAAAATACCAATCATATTAAAAAAAAAATATTAAATTGAAAATTTATTTAACAGCTTTAAAAATATATATATACATAAATAATAATATTGCATTTTTTTAATAATCACTACAAATAAATTAATCTTTTTTATAATCAACAATTTATATGTCTTTATTTATCTATAATAATTAAATATTCACAGCGATGTACTATTAACAAAAAATAAAATAATAAATCCAAACAACTATAACTAATAACCATAAACAATAATCATACTCCATATATAAACATCAAATCAAAGAGATTTTTTTAATAACAACAAATGATTTTTAAAATATAGATAGACTTATCGATATATATATATATATATATATAAAAGACTCATGCTTGCAAGCTGAATAGAAACTGTTTCATAAATGCTCAGAGTTTGTGTTTGGATATAATTTCTTATTTCTGTCTTTCACTGATGATAGCAAATAGCTTGAAATCATGATCTGAAAGTGGAATTAAAGTTAGAGATAGTGAATGCTTGCTCTGACATTTACATAAACATATACTTGATGGTGTTTTTGGTAGAACAACATCTGTTGATATAAATACAAGCGTTAGCAAGTTTTTAACTTGTTTTTTTGTTTTTCATAAATGTGCCTTCGAGGTCTTTCTAGCAATGATATATATTGCAGAGGCTTCTACTATGTGATGATGCTGAATTGATATCAGACCCATATAGCTATCTGGCTTGCTATGCTGAGTTTGAAGACATTACGTGTCTAAAAGATCCATGCTTGCAAGCTGAATAGAAACTGTTTCATAAATGCTCAGAGTTTGTGTTTAGATATAGTTTCTTATTCCTGTCTTTCACTGATGATAAAAAATAGCTTGAAATCATGATTTGAAAGTGGAATTAAAGTTAGAGATAGTGAATGCTTGCTCTGACATTTATGTAAACATACGCTTGATGGTGTTTTTGGTAGAATGCCATCTGTTGACATAAATACAAGCGTTAGCAAGTTTTTAACTTGTTTTTTTGTTTTTCATATATATATATATAATATTATTATTACTATTTGCAGGATATTCTGTGTAGTTAAAAAAGCTAAATACTGATGTTTCATTACAATATCAAGTACCTTCCTCAGAGTGTTCTCTTTCTCAAATTATAATAAAAATGCGCATGAGATTTAAAATCGTTTTTATCGTTTTCTTTCTCCACATATATTGGTCGAGAAGTTTTAAAATTTATTTTCTCTTCCAATAGCTTCTTCCAAATGTTGTTAATCTTCATTAATTCACATCTTTCATTTATGCTCTTCAAATTTCTGTGCAGTTTGGTGCAGCGGCATAGGAACAGATTCTGGAGCTTAAGATCCACAGATTGCACCCAATTATGTCACATGCAGTTTAAACTTCTATGAATTTCCTAGTAATAAAGTCATTCATTGTTTTTTTAATCAACATAAATTCCTGTGATTTTATTTGAAGTGAAAAAAACATTTTTTTTTCATGGGTCATAGCATCAGCCAGGACACAAACCCACACCCATCTGCAACCACTACTTGCTTGCAAGGTGGGTGCGATGACCTCTTGGCTAACAATGCTTTGCTTTTAACAATTATTGAACATTTTTCTTAGAAATACTTATAGGAATTTTTGAATTGTGAATGTAAACTAGATAAATTTTTCAGCTAAAATTGTATATACATTATAACACAGAAATAAGAAAAACTTAAACTTAAATGTTTATATGCATTGTATAGTATCTGGTGTATGCTTTCAATATCATTAAAACTATATCAGGATAATAGCATTGCAGCCACAAAGTGGTGGCAGATAGTGTAATTTAAAAAGTATGTAAATATGTAAAATAGTGGGTTTACATGATTAACCTTTTAGAGAGGGGGAAACACAAATCTTTTTTGTTGATGGCCTTTGGATTATTGGATTGTTAGTAATATGTCATTTACATATTATATTACCTACCTCTACTTTGTGCTGTATTACTATGATTATGATATTTTAATGATATCTAAAGCAAGATGACTACATTATATTAACTGTATAAATATTCCAGTTTATTCTGTTTTATTTTTTATTTTTTTGAAAGTGATTACTCTTACAATTCTATAAGAATAGATAAAATGTACTAGTGAATTACAAAGAAAGAGAAAATGACCTTCAAGAACCAGAAGTAATGGGTTTAGTTTTTTTTTGTCAGGAGACCTTTACTAATAATGTCTTTATTTTATCTTTGCTTTATTCTACATAAAGTAAAGAGAGAAAAAGTCAATGTTAAACAAATGTTTTTGAAATAAACTATAAAAAGATTGCAGTACATTATTAGATTGATAAATAATCTAACTACACTTGGAAGTGTGGTGAAGTGAAAGAATATTATATTTCTGAGTCAAAGTTAAAAGAATGTAGCCCAGTTATGTCATTTCCAATAATCAAACTTCTTATAAACTCCCAAGCAACCAACACTTCCATTATTTGTTTTGCTTTAAACTTGTAGCATACTCATTGTTTTATTTTAAATAAAATTTATAATTTGTTTGGTTGTAATAATTACTTTCAAATAAAAATAGCTATAAAGGTAAAGATTCTACATCCTTAGTTATCCTACTTTTAAAAAGTTTATTTTTGAGGTATAAAATTTAAAAAAAAAATTACAGTATTTTTCTATACATTCGATAAAATACAATGTATCAAATGACAGGCAGAAATTGATGAAGTTATTAAGATATAATATGTCATTACACATTGTTATAATATTTATGAAAATAAAAATAGATCATCATAAAAAAGGAAAATAATTAAATGTGAAGACAATAAAAATAATGGAAATATAAATTAATAATAAAAAAAGATAATAAATACGTAGGATAAAAGATCAAATGTCAAAAAAATAATAATTAAAAATTGAAATATTATTTCTGATTATAATTTTGAGAATAACTATGGTGTCTGTTATGAATGGAATTTTATATTAATTTTAAATAAATAAAATCCTCTATAAAAAAAATAAGCATCATTTTTGTTACATGTTTTAGTGCAGTAAAAGAATGAGGATTGAAATCTAAAATTCACTCTAATGTTCAAACATTATTTAATTATTTAAGCAGCTACTCCATTATTATTAATAAAAATACTTGTGACTCTTAATTTATCAAATATCTAGGATCTCAATAAGACATTTAATATATATATATATAGTTTTTTATTTTAAAAAACTACAACTTTATATTATAAAAATAGATATCTATTTGATATAGATTTAAACTCTTAGAAAGATTAAACTTTATATCATTTACTTGGTTAGCATCATACACTTCGAAAAGTCTGACATACTTCATTTGCCAATTGTCTAGATATATTTTTAATATCTGGACATAATCCATTTAATCATAAATAATTCACGAAAGCATGCAGCATGAAGTGCATTTCTATTTAATATCTATTTTTTATTCAATGCTTACATAAAAATGTGAGTTGAGGAGGGTTAAGGAATTAACCAAAAGTACATATGCTGAGTGAAAGACTGTATATAAAAGTTAATTATCCTTATATATATATATATATTGTGCACTTTTTATTAGCTCAGACTATTCTAAAATAGGATTTTGGTGTATAATTTTAAACTTTACAAATCCAATAATATTTACTTATTAAAAGAAGACAATAATGAAATATTAGATCATAGGGTTTGAACTCGAATTTAGCTAAGGGAAATTTATAAATGTCTTAACTCAAAATACATATAGAAAATAACGTACAGAGTCATATATATGCAGATGGATGAACAATTAATATTATTTAGAATTTAAAACCAGTGAAGTTTAAATTGTAATTTTGTAAACATAATGCATAGTAGGGACTAATAATTATTGTGGGTGCGCATTTGATTTTAAACATAGAAATTATTTATCTTCAAATCTTACTATATTTAAAAGTAAATAAATAAAGTTTAATTTTACCAAAATACTGATTTAGAATTAAAATAGTAAATTCTATCTTTATTTAATTTCTAAAGAATATTATATTTCAATATTTTATTTTTAAAAAATGATAAATTGTCATTTTAAAATGATAAACCAAAAACTTTCAAAATAAAGAATTGTTTCATAGAGAAAAAGTGGGAAAAAATAACCAATCAAAGAGTTTCAAACAATCTTGGAATATGAAATTCAAGAGAGGGGGGGAAAAAAAAGCTTCTTGATCGTAAAGTATAAGTAACTAAGTTTTTTTTTCTTGGTGATATTTTTTTTAAAAAAAAAACAAAGTTGGATTAAAATTCCTAAAACCTTATGATTTACAACTCTACATCAATATACATGGATAATTATAAGCTCTGTTGTTAAAATAATGGAATAAATTAATCGTTTTTCTACTGGGCAAGTCAATAATCGGAATTCCCAATAATCTCTTGAAAATTAATAAGTATTGAAGAAATAATCGGAGATGAATAATCAACGAATATATTCACGGAAAAATAACAATAATTGTGCCATAGGGAAAATGAACTGCAGTAATACACAAAAGGAAATAAATAAACACCGTAAATATCCAGTAAGGATAGATAAAAGAATAGTAAATCTCTTGGAAACAGTTAAGTATATATATTTAAAATTCAATGGAACTAAATTAGTAATAAATGAAAAGTGTTCATTATTATTCTGGATGTATATAAAATCTTAATTACAATGTGAGATAGAATTATTTATTTGGAGCCAAAAACGTGACACGACACATTCTTAATTGAAATCATAAGTGTGCCTTTTATTATAGAGAGAAATATGTATCATCTAAAATAAGTAAGGCAAGCCACAAATAAATTTTTATTAATAAACAAAGAACAAAACGAAGGATTATTGTTGCAGTAACTCAAATACCTCGCGAATCTTCGGATAAGCAGAATCTTCAAAAAATAAGGAAAAATAAAAACGTTCTAATAAGTTTATGGAGTGTAGAACAACTAGAAAATTTAAAAGTGTTCTTATACTTTAGCTGAGAGTTTAAAAGAGAACTTCTTTCTAATGTTGGTATTTATATTTTTAATCTATGATTTGTTAGTATAATAGGGGAGGGGAAGAGAACTAAATCATTTAATATGGAATTAATTCAAGTGTTGTTATATTAATAGTTATTTAATAATTCGGTTAAGTTTAAAGATTATGAATCCTTTAAATAAACAAATATACTCGATATTTTAGTATGAAAGGGTATTTAAAATGATATATACATATTCCAAAGAGCAGGTTATATTTACATGTACAAATGGATAAACTAAAAAACAATGATTTTGTTCTTATGTGAAAGATAAAAGTAGTAATTTTGTTTGCTTACCAACCTCCAGAATTATAACCCTATGTTCTCATTTATTTTTTGTATTATTACTTAATCATCAAGTACTACTATTATGTAGAGGTTGAACTAACGAACCATGAATGGAAAAAAAATGATTGTTTAATAAACTGAATATGTGATATATAGTTCACATACATAGGGATAAATATCTCAACATATAATGGGAAATCATTAGTTTTGTTTGATAATAATACTCCAAAGATTAATTTTCTGTTGTTATTATTATTATAATATATATGTATTATTTTGTTATGTTATTTTAAATTTGATATTAATGGAAATGTTTATTATCATTTGTAATGAATATTATTAAAATTATTGTTTTAAAAGTTTTATTAAATTCCAATTGCTGCATATCTTTTCTGGGCTCATTTTCACCACATCACACAACTTAAAATGTACAGTCAAAATTAAAATGAAAAGTCAATTCAATTTAAAGCAAATCTAACAGTTTAATAAGCATAAATCTCTTAGTAAAGATTTTTTTACTTGTTACATGCTGCCTTGATCCCATAGGTCATTGATGACATTGCCAATTATTAAAGTGTATTTATTAATATAAAATTAAATGATACATTAGTTATTAGTGAAAGTATTAGTGTTAATCACAGTTTAGTTAATAATATTATTTTAATATTCAGTATTAAAGAACATACATATAAAGCTTGACTATGAATTTAAATTATAAGCCTTTCTTAATTTGTACACTATCCATGGAAATCTGTAAAATCCCTCTTGATATTCCATAGGTAGTATGAAGAATTAATAAATCAATGATTTTCCTGAGATCTCCTTATTTTAAAGTTATTCTTGTGATTATTGCCAATCTTAATTATTAAACATAATATGAATCAAAGTTTATCTGTAATTATCTAACAGATTAATTTAATGAGTGATTGAATTAAAACTTAATAGTTATAAATATAAAATAATATATTAGATATTATTGTTAGTCATGAGAGTATGTAGATACTTAATAAGGAGGAGTATCTGGGTATTCTTATGCCATTGAACAAGTATTTTGTATTTGTTTAATGTTAAGGGGATGTGATCTGTTTATAGGTAAACGAGTCTCATATTGATTATATTTAAAACATATCTTATTTTAGAAATGTTTACTCATGTCAAAGTAACTTGGGATAAATACTAATCTTATCTAAATTCAATTGTTATAGTTAAAGAAAATGGTCAGGATATAGTAAGTTTATTAATAGAACCTAACCCAGAGTCCAAGTAGGGCCTAATATAAGGGACTTGGAAACTCTGCTTAGGGTCGTACCACCTATAGACAGGCCACAATATATATATATATATATATATATATATATATATATATATATATATATATATATATATATATATATATATATATATATTTATTATAATTTTCTTATATATATATATATTATAATTTTCTTCACAAGTATAAAACTTTATGCATTCAAAATTTTGTAAGAATCCATTTCAGATAGATACATTAATGATAATTACTAATAATTTATTGGCTCAAACCTATATCATTTCTAAACCAAAACTGCAGTCGAATATTAATATATCTATATAAACTCATAGAACAATCTAACATCAACTTTCTTTTTCCATGTGTAATATCTTTTTTAGATATATTTAAAATTTTTATTTCTCTACATTTATTTGAAATGTATAAGTAAAAAATATCTGAATATATATATATATATATATATATATTCAGATATTTTTTACTATATATATATATATATATATATATATGAATGCGTGTGTGGGTGTATGTGACGTGTGTGTATACATCATACTATCAAAAGTCCAATATTTTATGTTAGTAATAAAAAATAATCTACTTTATAAAATACTATTAAAGAAACTATCATCAAGAGAATACATCTATTAAAGAAAAAACATATAATTTATTTTGTAAGCTATATAAAAAAAAAAAAAACATAAAAAATATTTATTACCAAAATCACACTTTTCTTTATATTTATAAAAAATATTTATTATTATACTAATAAACATACCAATATTTAGGAATTCATGAAATATTAAAAACGGTTTAAATTAAGATCAAAGTGATTTTTGAATATTATATTGAGATAAAATAATGATAAAGATAAATTTATAACTAAAATTATTGTATAGATAAAAATAATATGGTAATAATGTAATAGAATGCAAATAGATTAACAGTATTTAAAAGTTATGCAGGCTAGCTTACAAGTTTAGAAAATCTTTATTTGTCAAAAAAGAAACCTGCCATATATAATTACATCCCCAAAGTAAAAAAAAAATTAAAAAAAATATTTATTTATCAGATAAAACTTGGAAATGTTTCAAACTCAGAAGTTCTACAATCATTACATCATTCTACAAGTAATGAAGGTGTAAAACATTATATATCTGAAAATATATTTTTTAAACTGTATGGATTTAAACTTCTCACAAAATAGCATTCTAAATAAAATAATTAAATATGCATTCACCCAAAATATTATAGTTCAATTATTTAGTGCAAGTATACTTTTTATATAATTAAATAGATTTACTTCACTTTGTTTATATAGGAAAAATCAATTCTGTATGACTGAACTATAAAATTTAAGGCAAAAAGATATTTTTGAATTTATTTAAATTTTTTAAATAAACTTAAATCAAGACAAGTCAAGTAATATTATAGTATTTTATTTTAAGTGATTGATCATTTAGAAAACTTTAATTCTCAAATATTTCACCATAGTCTTAAATTGCACAGAATGTCAAATAAATCTTGTGATAATCCCAAACTATATTTTAGAAATAAAAAGCTGATTTATTCAATGTAATTAAAACAAAAAGTATTTTTAGGGGTCCTCATACTTCTATCTAGAGAAAACAAGTTTGATAATTTGAAGTATTATATCAAGATTGCATTTATATCTTTCGTTTTATATTGAAATCCACAATGATTTTTTTTTGTATCTTCTAATGTTTCTTCACATGGAATTTATTTACCTTTTAATGTTGTTATCTTTCTTCTATTTCAAGTTTTTTATTTTATTTTATTTATCTTAATATTTATTCTAATATCTGTATTAGATTTCAGTGATATAAAAAGACTGAACTAGAAACTAATAACTGTATTTACAATTGAAAAATACACTCTTATATTATTAAAATATTACTTTTAAAAAATATTGTATAAATTGTAAAGATTTTGAGAATATAATTGATGCATAAACTAATGTTTTAAAGCATATTCTTTCATATAAAACTACCGCTGAACTCTTTTAAGCTCTGAGGCTAATTTTGTACGTTTTCTTTAAAATTGCATTAATAAATTTAGATGTATTAGGAAATAATATGGCTCACTGAAAATGAGGGTTAAAAGCAAAATTTTCTTCAGTCAAATGAAACTACTAAGAAAATGAAAAATCGATATGAGAACAAATTTATTTCAGACTTTACTTGTAATATTTTATTGAACATTAAATGTAATCGAGAAACAAAATGAGAAGGGAGGGATAACATATTTTTAGTCTTTACGTAAATCTGAGTTGATTATAGTTTTATTTCAAAATATATGAAGCCTAAATACTTTGTATCACTTTATATAATAGTTGAAATCTGTAATTTTCTAATTTAAATGATTGTATTTATATGTATGTTATGATTATTTATAACTTTTTCTATTGTCTCTCTATATATTAAATTCTTTTCTGTAAAACAGGAAAAATGAGTTCACAACTGAGTATTATGAACAGGTAATAATATTTTAGATTCTTAATAACTTGCTATCTATTGCTATATTCATATCCACTTTATTTTATAATCCCAATAAATCGTGATTAAAATAAGAAAAAAAAAAGGAAATAAGTAACATAAAAATTTACTCTATATTCTAGTTGGACAATCTTAGTAAAGGAGTCTACTTACTCTTTTTCAATACTTGAGAATAAGCAGAAAGAAGCTTTTGGCACGCAATATGTTATTTATGGACCCTAAGTTAGTTTGCTATACATACCATATATGTTTATATATTGCCTTTTTTAAAAATAAGTTTTTTAATCTGAAGAAAAGTGTTTATATTATACAAATTGTTTCTAGATCCAATTATAAAGAATCTAACCTATACATACACCTTCTTATGCATAACACCTGGTAAGATATTAATTTTGTTTGCAATATATTTAATTTTGAATTAAATATTAAATACTTTTAATGTATAAAAAATTATTTATAATTTCAGGTAATAAGGATTAATATTAAGAAAATTTGAATCTTGCTTAAAATTGTTTCATTACTTTTCAGTTTGACAATTTTTAAAATCATTATTACTTTGGCTATTTATTTAATGATAATGCATAAATATGTATTATTTAATTATTTGTCATAGAATTAAATATAGGCAATGTATCTTAAACTTTTGAAGCATTAGATAGTAACAAAATATCTGATGAAGTTAGAGTGCATAAATCACATTGCAATAATGAAAATTACCTCTATTATCCAACACTATACCTCATATATATATATATATATATATATATATATATATATATATATATATATATATATATATATATATATATATATATATATATATATATATA
>JAQFVV010015244.1:0-18178 GCA_028023455.1 Epiperipatus broadwayi
GGTCAGAATCGTCTATCTCGCTAACACACTGCATAATTCAAACCCCAGACACTAAACTGAACATTCTAGGAGGGGTTGCCTTCTAGATATACTAAGTTCGAATCTAAAGTCCAAATTTCACAGCGCCACCTACGTGATAACGCATCTGATGCTACAACTAGTATAACCTTTTACCGGTGCCTGGTGGTCAGGGAGAAACAAAAGACTCTATACTAAGATAAGTTTGGGTGGCTAATTAACGTCTATGGATTTATAAAAGAAATGCAGAAAATATATATATATAGACCGAGACAGTGATAGGAATCAAATAAAATAAGAGATAAAATTTAGTTTTAAATAATTTCACACAATTTATTTATATAAATATATATATAAAACGCCACTGTCTGCTTATATGAGACAGGGACGCGTATTAAATAATTGTTGGCATTTATATTTCAGTAATGACAAAAGGTTTTAAAACAGAGTGATATATTCTATTCCTCGGGCTAATAGCGTTACGATAATGTGCTTGACAAGATAGGAACATGTGCGAGGTGCTTTGAGTAAATAGACAAGTTTAAGACAATATTTGAAATTAAATGTTCTAAAATATTTATTGATTTCGAGAATAGTAACGGACTAAAGCTTACTAAGCAAACGTGGGAATGGGATCAAAGCATTTATTTGAGAATAATAATAGATTTGTATTGGGAGGTCAGTATTGCTGATAGTGAATTTATAAAGTTGGAGGGTGTGACTCATTTAAGTCACGGATGCTTTGTAAAATAAATATAAAATGAAACAATATTGAAGATCCGGAATAATTACGGAGGGCATCTCGCCGCTAACCCGTAGGAAAGTATTTTGACGAACAGCCGAAACTTAGCGACTGTGTGACGATTGCGTTTAATTCCCAGGGGTGTCATTGGTGAACACCCTCTGCCTGGAAACTTGCAATAAGCGAAAAGAACGGACTTTGCCGTGTAAAGAATCCTTGGAAAAATAAAACAAAGCGGTCTCAACAACCAATTCATGTACCAGCAATACGAGACTAGTGTATATAAAAACATACTAAATGGGTTTTACTTGGATTAAGAGAAATGCCCAATCAAATTCCCCGAAATTCATTTAAGAGGGTCCGCACATTCTCGACGTCAATGATGAACTTTATAATGAAAGTAGAACACGGTAATTAAAATAGGAAAATGCATGCTTGCGGGTTTGAAAAGTAAGTATAGATTTATATACGCAATCATGCATTTGGGGACACATTTAAATCATTGACTTCGCACATACTCTTATATTAGATTAAAATCAATAGCATGTAGATTTTAAACTATGTGATTATATTACATTAAAGAAAAGAATCGCCCTCGAACGAGTGATTTGCAAGATAATAAAATTGGAAAATTATAAATTTAAAATATGCCTTAATAGCGGCGTCTTACTTTCAATAGAGGGAATAGTTCACTCGGTCAAAGACGATTCTGACACATTATCATAATAAAATAAAAGAAAGCTTTATAAATAGAAAATATTAACCCAAGGATAGAGAGCAAAATGTTGAGTATATTTAAATACATGAAAGAAATACATAATGAAGTTGTGAAATATAAGAAAACAATGTTAAATAGCTATAGCATGTTAGTTAGTGATCACAAGAGCTCTTGGGTTAATTTGGGTTACCTCTGGAGAAGCATTTGCAGGTAGATGTTCGGCAGGTTTTATAATTCAGCAGCAAAATCTGGAATGTTCATATTTTGGCAGCGGCAGCAGCAGTTCCGGGATCCGTGTGATAATTTCTGATGGTATGGAGCAGCGGCTGGCTATTCCGAGGGGACATAGCCATCTTAAACGCCTCTACTCGGACATGTCAAGGTTAGCAAATTATTAGAATTTTAGAACAACTCAGAAACCTTTAGACAACTCAGAATTCTTTAAAAGCTTAGAATGGAGAACAAAAGAAAAACATCCTTTTTATAGTAAAATTTAACAATAGATTTGTCCTGGAGCGTACAAAATTATTGGACTTATCTGCTGTAATTAAATCTATCCGAATGTCTAAAGGAATTCAACATTAATTAATTTCTTTTGTTAACTTCCCCGTCGACATTCGAATTACAAACTAGATTTAATTAAAATTACTGCTACTAATTAAAGAAAACTTAAGTGGACAGCTGCTGTTTTTAGATAAACTTATATAATTAAACTATTGTCCCTCATTTATTTTAACAGAAATATTTGGGATGATTTTTATTAAATAAAACGAAAATTATTTTATTTTAAATTGTAATATTTGAATCTATCTACTAAACGAATATTTACTAAATGAATTTTATTTTAAATCAAAATATATTACGACGGTAATATATTTGTAAATAGATCCAAACAAAATAACTAACAATTTATAATTTTGATATGTTTTAAAATGGATATCATAGTGTGTGCGCAATTACGACTTATATAACTTACTTTTTAATAAATGTAAATTATGTGAACAAATACATAATTCATAATATTTTATTTTATTTGGGAATAAGTTATATATATAATACGAGCATTGTGCTCGTGGTTTAAAATTAGGCGGGATTTTCGGTATATAAGTGTATTGCAGACACACTACGATAGATTGGGGTTCAAACTAAGGTATGAGGGTAGGAAGTAGGTGAGAAAAGGTGAAACGAAGATCTGCAAAGCAGACCTTACTGTTTCACATTCCCTTAGTGATGGAACAAAAAAAATTGTTAAAAAAAAAGATCTTACAACAGGTGTCCACCTATGAAGCCTGCATAAAAAAAAATTTACAAGATAACCCATAATGTACAGGATATAAATATAATGAAGAAACGAAACTGAATTATATACCCGGATCATATTAATAAATCTACCATCTAGCGAACATTTTCTATTATTTCCCCCCCTCTTTCAACAAAATTTTATTTAAAAAAAACTAATCGTTTAACACTGTTTATATCCGATCTCCTTTTTATATTATTCTGTGACGTGTCCATTTCTTTTTTTTTTTTTGTTGTTTTTTTTTTTAAAAAAAACTACTATAATCCTGGGTCTGGTGGGTAATACATGCCTTTATATTTTAATAAGTGCAGTCTCCGATTATCAGGTCTCTTTACCTTGTCTGGCGGTTCTTTAGCCCAGAGACTGAAATCCAGACTGGTTAAGAATTCGGCCACTTCCTTTACTTCATGCGGTTGATATATTTTTGCTATATCAGGTGGGATATTTTCCTTGTGTTTTTTATATACTTTGATATTGGTGGTAAGCTGGGTTTGAGGCCCTAGGTCTCGTATATCATTTGCTGGGAATATCCTGTCTAAATATAGTTTGGGACCCTTTTTTATTTCATGAAATATTTTAATATTGATAAGCTTGGTTAGCTGGGTTGGATGTCCTATGTCTGGTGGATCATTTTCTGGAAGTACTCTTTCCAAATAAAGTTTGGGACATTTTTTTACTTCATGGAATATTTTAACGTTGACAAGCTTGGTTAGCTGGGTTTGAGGTCCGGTGTCCTGGACATCATTTTTTTCATTTGCCGAATCATTGGACTCTAATTTCTGGTTCAGGGATTCATCTGTTAATGACCCTACCGAGTTCAGGTCTGTTTCATCTTTTCTTGGTTCAATGACCCTTTTATCGTTCTTCATGCAGCATTTTTCAAATGCAAGTTGGAGGGCTTCCTGTCCCTCTCTCACTTGTGCCAATTCGTGGATGAGTTTGGCCAACTCTTTACATTCCTCAGCTCTCCTGCGGATTTGCTCTTCTTCCCATCGTCTCGCTCTTTCTTCACTTTGCTCCCACATCTCTATAAGATTCCGGAATTGGATCTCATTGGTATCCGTATTTTCCATGGCCTTGGATGTTACCGTGATCGATGATGATTTTTTTTCCTTTTATTTTATTGCTAACTATATTACTATATCCTAAAAACTCTTAAACACAATGTATAGCACTGATAAAGAAAATGTTTAAACTGTTTTACGTTGAGCTTATTAAAACTAATACGGTAAAAAAAATACTCTTATTATTTTTCCTTGTTTAATTCTCTGCGATTATTACGTTTGACTTCAAATTTTATTAATGGCTAATAGGCTATCTCCCTCTCGGTTCTGTTGGCCTAATTGCTGCTTTTATATTTATCACTTAAAACCCCAACTACTGCCCTCTTACTACTGCTAAAATTTCTCGCTTAAATCTGCTGCCAACATATATATTTTTAACTGCCCGTATATATAAAAATCTCTTAAATTCTACCTGTCAAAATATTTCGCTAAAATATATTTTTAAACTCAAGCAAATTTTATTTATATATATAAACATTCGCTAGATCCGGGTATAATTATTTCGTTCCCTCTTATTTAAGATTTGCATACATATATATTTATTTACATAATTATTGATCCGATTCACGTCTCATTATTTGGTCTAAGAAAAATTTACACACGTTGAAAAAAAACAAATTTCATACAAAAGAATTGAGCCTGGTGACAAAATTTATTTTAGAAGTAACTCCGTTTAGTGAAATTACCCTTGGGCGCCATGTCACCAGTTAAAAATATCCATAGACTGTTAGCTTCCCAAAATTAATTTTAATAACTATTCCATTTAACTACGGGCACTCGTTAAAACATTCGCATTTTTTTTTTTTATTGATTACAACATTTGATTTATAATTATTTCTGAATTCCATACGATAGCCTATTATATCTAGGTCATTACCGTACAAAATTATCATTATGCTATATTGCGCGTTGAGCCGATAAAACTTTATTTTGATAGAAAAATACAATATTTGAAATCTTCATAATTGTCACAATATTCACTTGGGACAATATTTAAGTAATTTACGCTATGCGTACATAGCGTGATTTAAGTGAAACAATAAATACAGATAATACAGATGGCTCGTATCGCACTATAGCATGTTTGGACAAGTTCTGATTATATAGGATAAGTAATTGAATGCCCGAGTCAAACAAAATATATGAAATATACACGCAAATAAACAATATAGATAGTATAGAGTTTGAAAAGATATTTTATATATCAAAAATATAAAGGATTTGAGTGATTACATACGAAACAAAATGCTAAAATTAAGCTACAGGGATGTGGGTGTTTAAATAATTAAGATCTACAGGGATGTGGGTGTTTAAATATTCGAGGCTCCACGTTTGGGCAAGCCATGGACCCGGAAAAAAAAATTTACTATGTAACGGTCAGAATCGTCTATCTCGCTAACACACTGCATAATTCAAACCCCAGACACTAAACTGAACATTCTAGGAGGGGTTGCCTTCTAGATATACTAAGTTCGAATCTAAAGTCCAAATTTCACAGCGCCACCTACGTGATAACGCATCTGATGCTACAACTAGTATAACCTTTTACCGGTGCCTGGTGGTCAGGGAGAAACAAAAGACTCTATACTAAGATAAGTTTGGGTGGCTAATTAACGTCTATGGATTTATAAAAGAAATGCAGAAAATATATATATATAGACCGAGACAGTGATAGGAATCAAATAAAATAAGAGATAAAATTTAGTTTTAAATAATTTCACACAATTTATTTATATAAATATATATATAACGCCACTGTCTGCTTATATGAGACAGGGACGCGTATTAAATAATTGTTGGCATTTATATTTCAGTAATGACAAAAGGTTTTAAAACAGAGTGATATATTCTATTCCTCGGGCTAATAGCGTTACGATAATGTGCTTGACAAGATAGGAACATGTGCGAGGTGCTTTGAGTAAATAGACAAGTTTAAGACAATATTTGAAATTAAATGTTCTAAAATATTTATTGATTTCGAGAATAGTAACGGACTAAAGCTTACTAAGCAAACGTGGGAATGGGATCAAAGCATTTATTTGAGAATAATAATAGATTTGTATTGGGAGGTCAGTATTGCTGATAGTGAATTTATAAAGTTGGAGGGTGTGACTCGTTTAAGTCACGGATGCTTTGTAAAATAAATATAAAATGAAACAATATTGAAGATCCGGAATAATTACGGAGGGCATCTCGCCGCTAACCCGTAGGAAAGTATTTTGACGAACAGCCGAAACTTAGCGACTGTGTGACGATTGCGTTTAATTCCCAGGGGTGTCATTGGTGAACACCCTCTGCCTGGAAACTTGCAATAAGCGAAAAGAACGGACTTTGCCGTGTAAAGAATCCTTGGAAAAATAAAACAAAGCGGTCTCAACAACCAATTCATGTACCAGCAATACGAGACTAGTGTATATAAAAACATACTAAATGGGTTTTACTTGGATTAAGAGAAATGCCCAATCAAATTCCCCGAAATTCATTTAAGAGGGTCCGCACATTCTCGACGTCAATGATGAACTTTATAATGAAAGTAGAACACGGTAATTAAAATAGGAAAATGCATGCTTGCGGGTTTGAAAAGTAAGTATAGATTTATATACGCAATCATGCATTTGGGGACACATTTAAATCATTGACTTCGCACATACTCTTATATTAGATTAAAATCAATAGCATGTAGATTTTAAACTATGTGATTATATTACATTAAAGAAAAGAATCGCCCTCGAACGAGTGATTTGCAAGATAATAAAATTGGAAAATTATAAATTTAAAATATGCCTTAATAGCGGCGTCTTACTTTCAATAGAGGGAATAGTTCACTCGGTCAAAGACGATTCTGACACATTATCATAATAAAATAAAAGAAAGCTTTATAAATAGAAAATATTAACCCAAGGATAGAGAGCAAAATGTTGAGTATATTTAAATACATGAAAGAAATACATAATGAAGTTGTGAAATATAAGAAAACAATGTTAAATAGCTATAGCATGTTAGTTAGTGATCACAAGAGCTCTTGGGTTAATTTGGGTTACCTCTGGAAAAGCATTTGCAGGTAGATGTTCGGCAGGTTTTATAATTCAGCAGCAAAATCTGGAATGTTCATATTTTGGCAGCGGCAGCAGCAGTTCCGGGATCCGTGTGATAATTTCTGATGGTATGGAGCAGCGGCTGGCTATTCCGAGGGGACATAGCCATCTTAAACGCCTCTACTCGGACATGTCAAGGTTAGCAAATTATTAGAATTTTAGAACAACTCAGAAACCTTTAGACAACTCAGAATTCTTTAAAAGCTTAGAATGGAGAACAAAAGAAAAACATCCTTTTTATAGTAAAATTTAACAATAGACTTGTCCTGGAGCGTACAAAATTATTGGACTTATCTGCTGTAATTAAATCTATCCGAATGTCTAAAGGAATTCAACATTAATTAATTTCTTTTGTTAACTTCCCCGTCGACATTCGAATTACAAACTAGATTTAATTAAAATTACTGCTACTAATTAAAGAAAACTTAAGTGGACAGCTGCTGTTTTTAGATAAACTTATATAATTAAACTATTGTCCCTCATTTATTTTAACAGAAATATTTGGGATGATTTTTATTAAATAAAACGAAAATTATTTTATTTTAAATTGTAATATTTGAATCTATCTACTAAACGAATATTTACTAAATGAATTTTATTTTAAATCAAAATATATTACGACGGTAATATATTTGTAAATAGATCCAAACAAAATAACTAACAATTTATAATTTTGATATGTTTTAAAATGGATATCATAGTGTGTGCGCAATTACGACTTATATAACTTACTTTTTAATAAATGTAAATTATGTGAACAAATACATAATTCATAATATTTTATTTTATTTGGGAATAAGTTATATATATAATATGAGCATTGTGCTCGTGGTTTAAAATTAGGCGGGATTTTCGGTATATAAGTGTATTGCAGACACACTACGATAGATTGGGGTTCAAACTAAGGTATGAGGGTAGGAAGTAGGTGAGAAAAAGTGAAACGAAGATCTGCAAACACTACGATAGATTGGGGTTCAAACTAAGGTATGAGGGTAGGAAGTAGGTGAGAAAAAGTGAAACGAAGATCTGCAAAGCAGACCTTACTGTTTCAATAATAATATTTAATTTTCATTTTGGAAATAACCATTTACATTGATAATTATGCTTTAATTGTCACTTTTTATAAGCTTTAGTTTTGTTCTTTGTGAAAATCATGTTCATCTATCAAATTAATAAAAAGCTGACTGACTGGATTCCAATTTGAAAGCTGCCCTGTTTCTTTCATTAAAATCTAATTAAAAGTCTAATGAAAGCAAAACTAACTCAGAAATCTTGAGCTCATATGAATTTTGTTTTGTTTTATACATATAATGAGGGGAGAAATAAATTTAGCAAAGCAGATGGAAAATATTTTAAATATCACGACTGCTATAATGCACAATCTTAGAGAATGATAGAATCAAAGATGTGCACTATATTTTTATACAGATTCGTGCAGAAACTGGCATATAGTCAAACGTTGTTAGCCGAGATGTCAGCGCAGCCGCCTTGCAAGCAAGCAGTTGGTTGCAGACGATTGTTGTGGATTCGCCTCCCGGCCGATGCTATGACATGGAAAAAAAAACTGGCATATATGCTCAAAGACAATAGTTGCTATCTCATGTATCCTCACTTTAAAAACAAAAAAAATATAATGACTTTGAAAATACATGTAAGATATTTAATATTTTTTAAATATTTGGAGAGCTCTCTCTCTTTTAGATAATGAAAAAAAGTTGATACATAAAAAATCAGAAATGAACTTTTAACCCAAAAATCTTAAAAGGAAATAACAAAGTTTCTCATCTATTTTTAACAATTCATCTGCACTTTTCTTTAAAGTAAAATGTTTTACAGACATCAAAATATACTTTCACTATCTAGTAACTTACTATTTTTTCCTTTTATCTCCTAATGTTATATTCTGTTGATCCAAAAATCTTACAAATATGTTGGAATTTAAGTACTCCATTAACCAACCTTATTAGAAATTAAACAAATCCTGATTTTTTTTATTACTGATTCCAATGCTTATTTTATTAAACTTCAATCTAACAGTTTCAATTGACTGGCAATCTTCTTCAGAGCTGAAAGATATACATATAAATAAATGAATATACAAAGAGTTTACCATATAAACAATACAACCAATCTTCTGAAGAAGATTTCTGATCAATTGAAACTGTTAGGATGATGAAGTTTAATAAAATAAACATTGTACCAGTAATAAAGAAAGCCTGTATTAGTTTAATTATTTATACTTTTATCAATGCATATAGAAATATATAAGGTGAAAGAAAATACAATACTTATTATAATTTCCAAGATTAATACTCCTTTAATTAATCTTATTTAGATATTAAGAAAAGTCATTGTGTGCTCTATAGCAACATAACTGATACTAAATGTAATTGTACATCTAAGTTTCTTTGCAATATTAAAAAAAAACTTCTTTCAGTAAAAATCAAAATGTGACTAATATTATTTATTGACAAAATGCAAAATTCATTATGTAGATTAGTCAAAATTCATGTTTGATTCTCAAAACACTTGGGATATATTCCCAAATCATATCACTCAAAAATTTTCATCTGCTTAAACTATTTGCTAAATATCTTGGTACTATTCTTGAAATGGTAGTTAGATGTGATAGAGAAATGATGGAAGTCATTGCAAGCAGAAGCATCTTGGTAATAATCACAGCAACCATTGACCATATGTTAATTTTTCAAATAGATTAAATATTGGCCATGGTTGTACTTTCATTTCTAATACACTAAAAGAAATCAAAAATGTTGTAGTAGATTACTGTCATATTTATATATGTACAAGAAGTCAATTAATAACATAAAAAAAGTCAATCAATTTAATTAAAATATTTAAATTTATATTTCAATATTCTCCAACTCTTATTGCACAATTTAATACAACTTCTCTTTCTTTACACTTTTCAAGCAATTTGATGGGGTTTTTCCTGATTTAACCTTCATCAAAAATCTGAAAAAGTTTTATAATATTATATTACATTGTGAAATGTTAATTATAATATCCTTTTTTAAAAAATTTCATATGACATATTCTGTAAACAATTAAAAGTTTCAAATATAATCTTACAACCTTAATATATATATATATATATATAAATAATCAATTATTAATATATACTTAAATACTTATTTTTACATACCTACGGCATATAACTGTACAAAACATAAACAGTATTTTTTATATAACTGTATAATTTAATATTTGTTATATAATTACAAGCTTGTATACTATATATTTATTGTTAAAAGGAGGTTGCCTTAACAACAGTTTGAGATTATTGATTATTATTGATATTGGGATTGTCTAAGTGTTGTTGATTAGTTTCTAATGATTACTTATAAACTCATTTGCCCTTGAGCATTATTACACTAATTATTTAAGTAATACTTTGGGTCCAATTTGAAAATCATAAATACAGTTTGCAATGTTATAATTAACTACTTATTAATCTGTAATCAGAACAGGTTATATTTACCTTAAAGTTCTTTGTATCAATACTTTTAATCTCTGATCAAGTTGCAATCTTTAATGTCTATATAAATATATTGGACCATAAATAAAGATAACATTCCACCTTTATTGTTAAAAGGAGGTTGCCTTGACAACAATTTGAAATTGTTAATTATTATTGATATTGGGTTTGTCTAAGGGTTGACTGGTTTATAATGATGATATATTTCATGTACTTTTATCACTTTTTACATAATTTAAATTATAAGTATAAATAAAAATATAATAACATTTTTAAAATATAATATATGTGATTTATTTAATTATATAATGTAATGATAAAAAATATGTAAGTAGGTAAAAAGGAATAAATAGATATTTATTAAGGATTTACTTTTTAAAATATAGTCATTTGAAATACAAAAGTAAAATGTATTTGAATTTAGTATTTGATATTCAACCAAAATTATTAAAATAAAATAAAATTACTTGCAAAGTGCAAAAAAAGAGAAGTTGTATTATAATAAAATATTTAAAATTAATTATAGCTTCTAATTAATTTTAGCTCAAAATAAAGTTGTATTTGCTATCTTTAATATAAAGATTCAAATAATTTTTAGTAAATCTGTATAGAAATCATGGCTATTAAAATATGTAACTTTAAGAATATATAAACTTATTCACAGATCATCTAACTCAAAACACATTACTACAACAATTTATAAATCAGATTTTAAAGGAATTATTAATAAATAATAATAAATGATTTAAAAAGCATCTGACTTGTAAATAATTTATCTGAATTTAATTCCTTTTGTAAAAGTGGGGGGGGGTCAAGTTTTAATTTTTTTATAGACACTGCTATTACAGAAATTAAAATATACTTAGATAATATTAAGAATAAGCATGCAACATTGACTATAACAATAATAGACTTGGAGAAGAAATACAATCCGATAAAATACAAAAACGCAAACGTAGTTGACTAAAAAGTTTTTTTAAGTGCTATAATTTAAAATGCATCTATATCAGAAATATATACCAAATGAAAAGCGTTAAAGTTCATTATATGATATGGAATGAAAAACATTAACCAAAGATGCAGCATCTGAAACAAGAATTCCAAATAGTAATTAAGACTTTAAAAAAAAAAAAATTAATAATGCAAAAGATGTAGGCTATGAATAATTTATACCTGGCTAAAATAATATATATACAAAAACTTATTTGGGGGGAGGGGGTCAATTTAGAAATAAGATTATTCAAGATGAATTGTATAAATTCACAAACAAATAATAACACTAAATATAAATGCTAATAAAGACTAAAGTAATATTAAATACTTTTTCATAGAAGAAATTAAGGCTTGATAATCACAAGTAAAAATTATCAATTAGAAATAGTTTGGCCTAATTATAAATAGAGAATGAAACATAATGGATAAAGTTAATCATAGAATTAAACTAGTATAGGGGTACTTTAGACAGAAATAATTTAATGTTAAAATAAAATATGCTTATGTGTTTAAAAAGAAAGCTTTTACTATTTTTTTACATATAAATCTGAGACTTGAATACTTAATAGAAGACAATATATAGATTTGACCAAACAGAAAATTTAATCACTGACATCCTTCTAAGAATTAAAAGGCTCAAATGGACCTAGGCTTGATCTATCATTAGAAAAGATGATAATATGAGGACAATTGAAGAAATTAGATCCCAAGGGTTTGTAAAAGACATAGAAAATGACAACATATGAATTGGATGGATAAGATAATGAAATTTTTTGAAATAATGTGGAAAAGAAATGCTACAATCAGAAAAATTAAATTAAATTTGGATAGATTTTCATCTTGAAGTGAATTGGTAATGATTAAAAATGACGATATACATATATCATCAGCATAAAACTACGGATATGTATAACATTTAATTATATTATATATATATCAAAAATCAAAACTACCCCAAATCTAAAATTAAACCAGACCAGCATAAAAATAATATTAAAACACAACCTAAGGTTTCACTGCTACAAGCAGACTTCTCAAGTGTAAAGAACTACAAAAAAACCACACATTATATATACTATTAAAAACTACCCACAAATCCATTCACTTCCCATCCACCCTTAATATTAAAAGAACTCTTAAATAAGTTAATTGCTTCAGAATAATAAATTTTCAATAATAAAGACTCTTTAATTCTTCTTTTGATTTCATTTCTCTCAAAGAAGACAACCTTAGCTTCATCAAAATCAATAGTGTGGCCTGTATCCTTTTCATGGACATACAAAGCAGAACTAAGATATCTATTTTTAACTCTACTTTTATGAACCTTTATTCTTTCATTTAAACTCAAACTACTCTGACCTATGTAAACCTTCTTACAAAATAAACAAGGAATAAAATATACCACACCAGGAATAGTCTTTCTATCAAAAACTTCTTTTGTATTATTTAATAAATTATTCAATGTAACACCCCTTTTCCAAGCAATTTTCTTATTTCCAAACAATTTACTATTTCTACACACAATTTTATAAGAAGACAATTTAAATGGCAAAGAAATAAAATCATATTTTTCTTTAACCTTTACATCCTTACAAATATTACTAATAAATAAAATACTTTTAACAAATTTATCAGAGTATCCAACACTCAAATAATCTTTATAAAATTGATATTTTAAAATGGAAAGTAATTGGGTATTTGGAAGTTTAGATATTGAAAATATGTATCAGTCTGTTAATAGGTTAAGCAGTATTGATGTTCTTTTGTCTGTATTGATTAAGAAAAGTTCTTTATCAAAAAATAAAATTAAGGTAATTAAAGATTTGCTTTTGTTATTGGAAGATTCTATGTAATTTACTTATAGAGGTAATTTTTATAAGATTAAGGAAGGGTGGATAATAGGTTATATTATTTCTCCTTTAGTATGTTCAGTTTATATTTGTTTTATGGAAGAGGAAATTATTATTAAAAAGAATTGTTTATATGTAAAATTATTTGTCAGATATGTTGATGATTGTTTATTTGTAGTTGAGAATGATAAATTGAAAGAATTTGTAAATGAGTTTAATTGTTTTGATCCTTCTATAAAATTTGTGTTAGAAGGAGGGGGGTTGGATTTTGGTAAGTTAAAATTTTTAGATCTTTTGGTGATTAGAAATATAGAAACTAATTGTTTATTGTGCAGTCATTTAGTTAAAAGTAAAGAATTAAGATCTATAATTAAACCTGATAGCTATGACTCTGTATCTCATAAAGTAGCTGCTTTAAGGAATTATTGTCATAGGAATATTAAATTAAATAATTCTAGTGGTGTAGCTTTGTTTCAGAAATATCAATTTTATAAAGATTATTTGAGTGTTGGATACTCTGATAAATTTGTTAAAAGTATTTTATTTAATAGTAATATTTGTAAGGATGTAAAGGTTAAAGAAAAATATGATTTTATTTCTTTGCCATTTAAATTGTCTTCTTATAAAATTGTGTGTAGAAATAGTAAATTGTTTGGAAATAAGAAAATTGCTTGGAAAAGGGGTGTTACATTGAATAATTTATTAAATAATACAAAAGAAGTTTTTGATAGAAAGACTATTCCTGGTGTGGTATATTTTATTCCTTGTTTATTTTGTAAGAAGGTTTACATAGGTCAGAGTAGTTTGAGTTTAAATGAAAGAATAAAGGTTCATAAAAGTAGAGTTAAAAATAGATATCTTAGTTCTGCTTTGTATGTCCATGAAAAGGATACAGGCCACACTATTGATTTTGATGAAGCTAAGGTTGTATTCTTTGAGAGAAATGAAATCAAAAGAAGAATTAAAGAGTCTTTATTATTGAAAATTTATTATTCTGAAGCAATTAACTTATTTAAGAGTTCTTTTAATATTAAGGGTGGATGGGAAGTGAATGGATTTGTGGGTAGTTTTTAATAGTATATATAATGTGTGGTTTTTTTTGTAGTTCTTTACACTTGAGAAGTCTGCTTGTAGCAGTGAAACCTTAGGTTGTGTTTTAATATTATTTTTTATGCTGGTCTGGTTTAATTTTAGATTTGGGGTAGTTTTGATTTTATATTGACTAGTTTAGCGTTATGCTTGTAATGTTTATATATATATACATATATATATATTGTATATATACATATATATATATATATATATATATACTGTATGGAACAACCACATCCAAATATGTTACTTGGGTTGATTGTTCCATAAAGTATTTATATTCATAAACGTTACATATTTGGTCAGCAGTAAAAATCATTTACATATAATTAAAATTATTGGTATCCAACTTCGTATGTAAATATCAGATATAATACTTTTTATATTTTACTATATCAGCATTTCATTAAATACACTATATCTCATTATATATATATAAATTAATTCATGCAAAATTATTTCAGCATTAGATAAATATTTTATTTATTAATCTTCATTTGATTAATAAAATAACTTTTTGGAGACTGGGATTGGAATAAAATAGTTTTTTTGTTGAATGTTTGTATTATAACTTCTAACGAAATTTGATTCCTCTGTCAAAAATATAATGTAGGATTATACTATAATTTCTTCTTCTTTTCTAACATTTTGTTCTGATTTTATTTTGCGTTAGATATTCTCTACAATTATAAAAATATGACAATTACATGTAATTAGAATTAATAAAAAAATTTAAAATAATATGACCATGAATTGTTGGCTGAACTAAACATCAATGTTTAGTTCCACACGAAAAATAAACAACAAGAAATTATTAAAAGTTTTTTCATGCATTATTAAGTTAAACTGTAATATATACTTAAATTAATGTGCCAACTAGATTTGTAAATCAAAACTTTTTATATATTTTTTTAAATGTATAATTTATTTTTATAATCTCTGACTCACGGTAATTGAGTGTCCAGGAATATCTTGGGCTTCACCACCTATAAATCGGCCTTTCCTAGGACCCAGTAAGATGGCTCCTACAAAAGCAGCAGATCCACCGAGTAAATGCACCACTCCACTTCCAGCAAAATCCTATTAAATTAAAAAAGAAAGAAAAGGATTTATTTTAATAAATTTGTTAGAAATCTACTTACTAATAAGAACTGGTTTCTATAATTTCCAGATTAGTTTAATGCAAATCCATATAGTTATTTGAAATAAGGCAATGCTTTTTTTTCTTTTTAGCAAACATCTTATTATAGTAAAATTAAGATATAGTTTAATTTGTGGAGATTAACTATTATCATTGATATTATATGTAATAACCCTCAACGTGGTGTAGAACTTAACAAGCATATATATAACTTAAGTAACAGACAGGTAGCAAACGTTAAGATCACTAAATTGTGGGAAGGTTAGCCTTTCAAAGTGTTAGTTGACAAAGATTAAGAGGATAGTCGAAAGCGCTTTTAAGTGGATAAAATTTTGTAAAGTTATTACTTTACATATATCTAATTACTATATTTATAAATATTCAATTATAAGTTTACGTATATAGATTTGAATAAATACAGACGTCGAATTATAATATTATTACATATATCGATTTGACCATGAATTTCCTTTATTTTTTAATATCAACTTCACATAATTTATTTTAGTTCTAAATACATTAGTAAGATTATGATATTGATATCATTATATATATATTTTTAATGTAGAATTTAATAAGATTAAAATGTAATAACCAAGACAATTAAGTGCTGCTAAGAGTTTAAAACAAATCTTTGTTTTAAATCTCAAAATGCAGATTGTTAAGATTCTTGCCAATTTTTCTTGGATATTTATCTTTAACAAATATTAATTCAAGGTAAGTTGGAAACCAAATTTACACAATGACCTGCATTTTGAGATTTAAAACAAGGATTTGCTTTAGCAACTGCAATTATTGAGCTGCATGGTCTGGTGAAGTGCAGGGTAGCAGACTCTGGATTCATGATTTATAGATAGTAGTCCAGCTTTATTATTTCCCTAAGCAATACACCAATTGTTTATTTAACTATTATTTATATTTATTTTAAAGTTTCCTGCATGGTTTGATGCAGTAATAGAGGCAGACTCTAGATATCAAGAATTATAATTTAAGCCATCCTTTTTAGATCCCAAAGTGCAGGTCTTTGTCTAAGTTTGTTGCCAAATTTATCTTGGATATTCATGTTTAATAATTGTTAATCAAAAATAAAATGGAAGCAAATATACATAATAATATACACTTTGAGATCTAAAACAATGACTCAGTGCATTACAAAGTAGCAGAGTCTGGAATTTGAGATTCATGGCCACATCTAATATTTTGGGTATTCAAACTTCTTATGAAATCCCAAGAAATAAACCATTTGACTTTTTTGTTTAAATATTATGGAAATTTATTTTTAAAAGGTCCCTATTTTGTTTGGTATAGAGTGGCAGATTCTAAAAAACAAGATATATGGATCATAGATCAGTTTGGTCATTTCCTGTGCTCAAGTTTCCTATAAACTCCTGAACAATAAAACCAATTATTATTATTTATTTAAAAAAATAAAAATATGTTGTTTTTAGCTAATTTATAAACCCTGAAATTGCCCTATATGAATTAGGTTAGTGATGAAAATGGCTAACTTGTGAGTGGGTGTTTGATTATCATTTAGCTGACCTCCTAAGAAATTGAATACAAGATATCAATTTTTATTTAAGAGCGAAAAGTGTTTCATGATTGATATTTATATAGTTTGTTCCAATAAAAATTTGACTGGTGAATGGTTTTCTCTTCAAAATGCCTGCAGCATCAACTCTGAATCAATGCATGTGATATGTAGTGATATAGTTTGGCTATTTGCCACAAAAGTATCAAAGCGCTAGTATGTGTGGATCATGAATTATGGTATTATATATGATAGTGTGTTTCATACCTCAATGCACAATATGGTTATATTAAATGTTATTCTGAATTAGGGAAAACTGTTACTGAAATGTTTGAAATGATTCACATTATATAGGGAAGTAAAGCCATGAGATACAAGAGTGTTTTCAATTGGTTTGCTAGATTTTGTGATAGCAGGAGAGAGCATTGAAAATGGTTGACAAAGATACAAAACATCTATATTTCATGTTATAACTTGTGATCCAGATATGCTAATGACTTTAAATTTTTGTGGTGAATAACTAGAATGAGTCATTATATAATATTGTCATTGTTTCAAAGATGGTACAGTAGGCAATTTTGGGAGAGAATAAAATTACTTTTTACTGGAACATACTGTATGGGTATATATATAAAATCGTGGTAAATCTCTAACCAAACTTAAATTAAATAATTTACTGTCAATGAGCTCCCTGCCAGGGCAGACTTTTCAAATATAAAATAACACCATTTAGCATAAAATATATATTTGTGTTGCTTTGCACTTGAAAAATCTGTCTTGGCAGAATCTCTAATGAATTTTTAGTGATTTTGACTGATTTAATTTTGATTAGTCATTATCATCAACCATTATCAATCCAGTGCAGAATGAAGGTCTCTCCAAGTTAAATCTATCTTCTCTGATCTTCTCTTCTTCACATCACCCCTGCACACTTTCATATTTCATCCATCCATCTCACATGAGATCTCTTTTTGGGTCTTTGACAATCTCTTGGAATCTAGTTTAAAATTTCAATTATCCATCTATTATCATCTCTTCTAACAATATGTCCAGCCAACTCCACTTCAGTCTTTTAATTTTTTCAATGAGGACAGTAAGCACATTGGATTTAATATATATATATATATACACACGT
>JAQFVV010015245.1:0-18173 GCA_028023455.1 Epiperipatus broadwayi
TCTTTTCCTTCCTTTTTTTTTTTTTAAAAAAAAATTTATTAGCTAATTTATTTCACCTTTATTACTTTCTAATTTTATTAATAAATATATATGTGTGTCAACGACTTTACGTGGTCATCACAATATATATATATATATATATATATATATATAGAGAGAGAGAGAGATGCTTGTAATGTAAAATCTTTAGTTGAAACACCCGCTTCAAGACTAGAACTGATACTAACATTGATGGAAAACTTTTAGTACACCTCCAAAGGGAGAAAGTTTAATACAAGAGACACTCCAACATTACATTTAGTGAAGTTACAGAAAAAAGCTTTTATTCTTTATTGAATAGTGCTATTATAGCATTATTACTAAAAGATCAATTTCTTTTCTTAATAACCTTAATGCATAAATAAGCATAAATAGTAAATATTTGCTAAAGATTTTTGAAAATAACAGTATTGGTGCTGTAAATTTAACTTGTGCAAAACATGGATTGTTTATTTTAAAAATTTTGTTTAGGCAGAAAACTGATGTAAAAAAGTATAGATGCATCCATGCTCAAAATAGTAACATATAATGTATTGCAGTAAAGAGAACATAGCGTTCATACCAAAAAGCATAGTAGTTTTCAGACAATGATATGATTAAAATAAAATGTGTCAGTTTCTGCTAAGTAGAATAAACCAAATGTAAAGTTTAGCAATGTAGTCAAAAAGCTGTAGTTTAATGACTAATAAGTCTTAAAATTCTGATGAATTCAAATTTCTGGGGGGAACAGATAGTCACAGACAATGATCTCTTTCGACCTTTTTTTTTTGAAGCCTGGGAGCAACATACAGACTTGTAAACCTGAATAAAAAATTATATATCTATTTTTTTTCAATCCAGCAATGACATTCTCTTTTATGATCACAATGATATTTTGAACAAGTCGAAGTAGTTCTTTGAATCAACTTGTAAATAATGATACAAGAATTGAATGATTTTAAATGATAATTCTTTTTATCTACTTATTTATGTCAATAAAGATGTAAGCTTAGTGAAGTAAGAACAATTCTTTATAATTTTAAAAATGAAAAGGATGCCAATCCTAATGAGATATCTGAAGAAAATTTAATAATAATAATAATAATAATAATAACAACAACAACAACAATAATAATAATAAAAATAATAATAATAATAATGATGATGATGATGATGATGATGATGGAATTTTTTAGAAGTATAAAACCTAGTAAAATTGTATCATGATCTTAAAATTGCTTCTATTATTCAAATTTTTAAAAAATGAAGTGAATAAACAAGATTGCAAAATTATCACAGAATGAACTTATTATCCATTGCAACAAAAATAATTTCAAAAATATTTTCAATATTTTTTTTGTTATAGAAAGCTGGCACCAGAGAATTGATGCGATTTCAGAGATTAATGAAATAATATGAAGTTTATAGCCAGGAAAATGCAAGAAAGATGTCAGAACATAAGGATTGATTTCTATGATATTGTTTAAAATTATTTGACTACCAACATCTATTTTTATTAAAGTTTTTACATTATGGAATGAAAGAAAATTTTATACTAAAATAATAATTGGTGAAGTGTATCTATCTCCTCCATTACTGCTTTCAAGTTTTATGTCAGTTTTTGTAGAATTGTTTATAAACATCTTAATAAATAATTAAAATGTCATATAGGTTTGATGCTGGAATTTAGCTTCGAACATATTAAAAGTTTAAATAAGATCTTAATTTCTTCGTATTATCGATATGCAGTAGTTGATAAATGTGCTATTTTTTTAAATTGAAATGATGATTTATAGAATGAATCTTAAGTTTTCAATGCAACATGTAAAAACTTTGGGTTCAATAATTAATGTTGGTAAAACCAATCACCAACTATTTTTATTTGGATGATTATCAACTTCAGAGTGTAAACTAATTAAAATATATTGATAGTTTTATAAAAAGTGAATTTGGATGTTTAGTGTAGTGCTGTGTTACCACTGTTTCTAACAAATTAAAAAATAACATTCATATAATCTCAGGAAAATTAGTATATCAAACAAATCAGTTGTATAATAGTGACTGTAATATAAAGATAATTTTTGATCATCTAATATACTACTCTTAAGAACAGATTATTTTTTAATGATTTGAAAATAATGGTACTTACATAAGATTCTGTCTCTCAAGCTTGGCAATCATTTTTTTACTTATACAGTTTCAATAGCATAATAAATATTATAAACAAAATGACTGACAAGAAATAGACATATTTAATATTTGCAATTTATTTTTAATTTAAAGAAAGGAAAAATTCTGCAAAAATTAATTATAATATTTCCATTTTATTATTTTTTTGTATTAGGTCAACTTATTAATGTAAAAAATAAAAATATATAACAAACATACAATGTCATATTGTGTCCATGAATAAAATTTTTTGTGAGGGCAGAATTTCATACCATTAGAAATATTCCACTGCAAGAAAGATCCCAAACTTTTATCATTTTTCCAAAATTGTGGTCACCAAAATAAAGACACTGTATGTAAACAAATTATGAGAATGTTCAGACTGTGTCAACAATTAGACAATATATGAATAAATAAAATTGAAATAAATTTTTTGAACTGAATTTTATGATTTTTTTTTTAAAATTTAACAATTCACATAGTCAAGTAAATAAAATTAAAAAATAAAACACAAAGAAATATTTGTAGGTCACTAATACTGTAAAATTAAAAAAATGGCTGTCAAATTTGGAATACAAGATAATACGTAAGTACCAATATAATTTTACAGATTAGTATTTTTTAATTATTTTGATTTCTTTATATAAAATATTAAAAAATATCCAAAAATGTTTATTTTTCAATTATTTATATTTGTTTATTTTGTTTTTATTATAAATACATTATATATATTTGATGGTTTTGATATTTTAATGTTTTCACAACCATATATAATTTTAGTAATTAGAATAAAAATTACAGTTTAACAGAATATGTTATAAATCACTTACTTTTTAAAAAAAAAAAAAAAAACTAAATTTGATACATTTTATTCCCAATTTTACATTTACTTTCCTTTGATTTTCTTTCAATTAAATAGTAATATTGAGCTTATTGTCTCAATATATATTTATATTTGTAATTTAATAATACTGCAAATAATCTGTAGCTACAAATATGTAGTGTTGAAAATATGTAATATCTATGGAGATACTGAACTCCAAATATATGGATTGTAAATTATTATTCAACAATTTACAATCAATACTTACTTAAGATAAGTTTAACAAACTTGCAAGAATACCATTTTCTTGTATCAATACTAATTTATTAATTAAACAAAAATGGAATCCACTTTTATCTATTTACTTTATTATTATATGCATAATATATTTTTCATTAGTATTTACAAATGTAAAACTTTATACTAGTAGTAATCTTTGTAAATTATAAATCAACCATTTAACAATTTCAAATAATATTTTAAATATAAATTCTATTAGTTTTTATAAAACTATAAATTATCTATGACATAATAAATATATAGCATTGAGAATATTTAATATTTATGGATGATAATTTTAAATGCCTATACTACAAATAACAATTCACAATTATTTAAATAACATTGAATAAATATTCATATTCTCATACTATTGATAATTTATTAAATAGAATAAAAATGGCCCATTTTTATCTATCAATAATAAACCAAACATAGTTATTTGAAGAGGTAAAATTTTGTATTATTGGATATTTTCACAAAACGTAGGTGTATGTGTATATATGTACAATAAAAGGTTTTTGCTAAAAAGTGTTTGAAGTGATTTGAATAAATTGGATTTATATAAAATAATGTTTTATTCCTTGGAGTATCAGTGTTCAATTTTTATTCCCAAAAACATTAGGAAGCTTAATAAAATTGGATATTTTTTCTGATAAATTAACATTGAAATGAGAAAATGGGCATGTTTTCCAAGTTATTTTAACATTATTCTAATAATATTGTCATTATAGTATGTGAAATTGTAGTTAGCATATTCATAGATATTATTATATATTTTCAGCTCTACCTATTAATAGTGGGTGCAGAAAGGAGATTGCTGTTAACTGAAAGGAGATCTTTGATTCCTCTTGGAAGCCTTAAAGAAACTGAGCAGGGTGAAGTGCTAATGTCCACTCCATATGTTCTTCTCATTGCAGCTGTTATTACCATGTGATTATTAAATCATGTTAGGCAGTGTGGTAAGTTTATTGGCTTTTTACCTCTGATGTTAAAATCTAGAAACACCGAGGTCTTTCTTCTCAGTTATCCAATAAGGAATGAATGTATGTGTAAATGATAAATATTTTTTCTATAAATATATACAATCATGACAGACAAAATTAAATCATGGCCCTTATTCCCAGGAGGAGAGCAGTGGTTGGTGGATGCAGATGAAGGGTGATAAGAATCCCCTGAATGGGAATCCAGATTGCCATTTAATGATGACTTTTTATTTATATACTTACAACTGCAGATCACTTTCAAGTGAATGAAGATTGCAGGAATTAGAACAAGAATTATCTTATATTAAATGGGACATTATTGGACTTTGTGAAATTAGAAGAAAAGTGAAGAGACAATTGATTTAAAAAGTGGACACACTCTACTATAAAGGCACAAATATTAGAAATACAAGTGGAGTAGAATTCACTATAAATACAAAGTGGAAGAACAACATTGTGGAGATTGATGGTGTATTGGACAGAATGGCAAGATTAGTTATACAACTTAACAGCAGATACCAAATGCAGATAATTTAGACTTATGACCCAACAAGTTCTCATAGTGATGAAGTAGTAGAAGATTTTAATATGGACGTACAAAAGGCTTTTGATCAGAGTAAACAATATTATTAAATTATTATGGGAGACTTTAATGCTGAAATTAGTAAAGAAATGAAATATGAAAGTGCTGTAGGTAAGTTTGCTCATGAGAGAGAACATGGACTTGTGGAATTTGCAGAAACAGAAAAACTTTATATTATGAATTCCTTTTCTGAGAAAAATGTTAAAAGGAAATGGACATGGAAGCATCCAAATGAAGATACAAACAGAAATGGATTATATTTTGACTAACAAAAAATACATATTTCAAACTTGTAATGTTCTTAATAAATTTAACACAAGAAGTGACCATCAATTAGTAAGATGTAAGATATTAAACAGGCAAAACACTCCATACAGGAGTGCCACTCTTTGCCAACCAGAGTAATCAATGAATGCCAGAAGGCTTGTGCACAAAATCCCCATCTAGTGCCTACTCATCCACCATCCCAAACTGTTTGTTGTGGCCTTCATCAGTGAGGAGCCTTGGATCTAAGAGAACTGCACCTAGAACCTGGGATCTAATGCAACTCCCCAGCAGCCATCTTTTATCTCTACTTAATTACAAAACTATGAGAATGCAATTGAAAACACTAATATTTTCAATCTAAGCTCAATAGTTTTATCTGTTTAATAACAGTTATGTGCTCGCATAAGAGATGGTGATCATGTTCTGTTTAGTGGTTTAACACCAATCCTGACTAATTGGATAGTGATGGCTATGGTTGTTAAAGAGCCAAAGACACCAAAATGTATGGGTGCTAAACTGAGTTCAGATCTATATGAGTATATAAGCCATTGAGCTTAGATAGAAACTATTATTGTGTTTTAAATTTCATTCTCATAGATTTGTAGTTAAGTAGAGATAAAAGGTGGCTGCTTGAGGGTTGCATTAGATCCTAAGATCTAGGTGCAGTGCTCTCAGATCCAAGGCTCCTCACTGATGAAGGCCACAAACCAAAAACTAGTTTGGGGATGTTGGATGAGTAGGCAGTAGATGGGAATTTTATGCACAAACTTTCTGGCATCCCTTGATTATTCTAGTTAGTGCAGGGTGGCACTACTGTATGGAGAGTTTTGCTTGTTTAATAAAGGTTATGTGCATGCATAAGAGATGGTTATCATGTAATTTTTAGTGGTTTAACACCAATCCTGCCTAATAGTATAGTGATGGCTAGGGTTGTTAAAAAGCCAAAGACACCAAAATGTATGGGTGCTGAACTAAGTTCAGATCCATATGACTATATAACTTGTTGAGCTTAGATTAAAAATATTGTTTCCAATTTCATTCTCACAGTTTTGTAGTTAAGTAGAGATAAAAGATAGCTACTGGAGGGTTGCATTAGATCCTAAGATCTAGGTATCATGCTCTCAGATCCAAGGCTCCTCACTGATGAAAGTCACAAGCCAGAAACTACTTTGGGGATGTTGGATGAGTAGGCACTAGATGGGAATTTTATGCAACAAGCCTTATGATTACTCTGTTTGACACAGTGTGGTACTATTGTGTGGAGAGTTTTGCCTGTTTAATAACAGTTATGTGCTAGCATAAGAGATGGTGATCATGTGAAGTTGTAAGATACATGTTAATGCAAAACTAGAGAGACAAAAAATTATTAAGAAAAACAATATTTTCCATTAATATTCCTAGTCTTCAGAAACATTCTAATGAATTTACATTAGAACTTACAAATCAGTTTCAAGTATTAGTAGATTTTGGACATGATTCAGATTTGAATGAGACTAATATGAAAAAAATCTGATACACTCTTAAAAACTGCAACAAAGATAGTTGGTAAAAAAAAGCAGCAATTGACCAATAAAATTTCTACTGAGACTAGACAATTTAAGAAGAAAAGAAGGAATATAAAGATGTACAAAATTGATACATTTAAAAAAATTGAATATCTCAAATTGGTGTGGAAAAGAGTTGAAAATGATCTAAGAAAGTATAACTGTGAACTGGCAAGGAAAACTGTAGAGGAAAATAAAAGTCTCAAGAGTTTAAAACAACATTTTGGTATTGGTAGGAAATTTATATCTGCAATAAGAAAAAAAATGAAATTCTTACTAAAAAAGAGAGATGACATCATGAAATGAGTAGAAGACTTCAATCAAGAATTATATAGTAATAAAGAGAAAATACCTTTACCTTCTATATCTATTATATCTTCCAAATTGCCCAGAATTTTAAGTGAAGAAATGAGACATGCAATTAAATTTATGAAGAAAGAAAAGGTTCCACCTAATGATGGAATTATAATAAGTATATTAAAAAAAGAAGGTGAAGAAATAAAAGTTATAGACCAAATGACTCAATGATAAATCTGTACCAGATGAATGGAAGAATACAGTATTATTATTAATATTTTTAAAAAGGTCATAAGGAAGATATTAGAAATTACAGATCTATCAGCCTTTTATCAGTTTCGTACAAAATTTTTACCAAGATAATTACAACTTGTCTACAGAGAACATTGGATTTCCACCAACCAAGAGAAGAAGCTGGATTTAAAACTGATTTTAGTATAGTAGATCATATCCAGGTATTGAGAGAAGTTATAGAAAAGACAGGTGAATATGATTTCTATTATGGTTGGATTTGTAGGTTATGAAAATGCATTTGATTCTATAAACATTTCTTCAGTTGTTAATGCATTGGATCATCATGGTACAGATCAAGGATATTATCACATTTTAAAGAATATTTATAAAATTACAACAGAAATAATTAGATTACTTAATGATAGTAGAACATCAACATTGGGAATGGTGTAAGACAGGCTGACTCCATACCTCTATAACTTTTTACAGCAATGCTGCAAGAAGTATTTTGTGGATTAAAATAGGAACTAAAGGGGTGAAAGTAAATGGAGATTATTTAAGTCATTTATATTTTGCAAATGATGTAGTTGTTTTTGCAAATAATGTTTTAGAGCTGCAAGAAATGTTGCAGGAGTTATCAGATGAAAGTAGGAAAGTAGGACTGAAGACAAATGTTTAAAAGGCTAAATTAATGTTTAATGGATTTTCTCAAAATATAAAAATAAAGATTGATTAAGTTAACAGCTACAAATACCTTGGTCAGATTATTAATACAAATGGAATCCTAATGGATCAAATTAATTATAGAATTAAACTTTGCTGGAATGCTTTTGGTAGAAATAACTTGATACTAAAAGGAAATATGTCTATGTGTTTGAAAAGGAAAGCCTGTGTTTTCCCAGTTCTGATTCTGAGACTTGGACTCTTAATAGAAGAGTGATACAGACACTTCAGACCAGTCAAAGATGTTTGGGGAAATGCATGTTGGGAGTAACAAGTAGAGATCAAAAACACAATATATGAGTATGAGAACAAATAGGTGTTACTGACCTTGTTGAAAAAATTCAGACTGAAGTGGAGTAGGGCTAGACATATTGCTAGAAGAGATGATAATAGATGGACAATTGTAATCTTAAACTGGATTCCAATAGATTTGAATTGACCCAGAAAGGAACCACATGTGAAATAGATGGATGAAATAAGAAAGTGTGCAGGGGTGATGTGGAGAAGAGAAGCTAAAGATCAGATAAAATGGATTGAACTTGGAGACACCTTCATTCTGCAGTGGATTGATAATGATTGATGATGATGATGATATTAATTGTTGTATTTTATTTACAATTTTATTAAAATAATTAGAATCAACATCTTCAACTTTTATTGAGTCTGTAAAACTTTATGAAATTCCCCACTAAAATAAAGTTTCACCTTCTAATTACCAACGATTGATTTATTATCCATTTAACAATATGAGAGTTCGATGAAATCAAACATATTTTTCTACCAATTAATTAGCACTGATATATGCAAAAGTAGTAGTTTTTGTAGGTATGCTAAAGTAACTCTAGTAAATCTGAATTATGAATTGTTTTTATAATATGTGGAATCAGAATTTGCATTTTCATATATATATAATGGCAAAACAGAATTTACATGTGTTTTATTGGAATTCATTAAGCTGAGAATACCTTTGGTGCTTTCGCATCATAACCTTGTTAAATTGTTGAGAAGACCCATTTTTTACTAATTTCAACACACATATATAATTTTAATATATAAAAAATAAAAATTCCTATTTCAAGAGTTTCAATTTAATTTCACATTTGAATAGATTTAATCATTTTCAATTTAGATAAATTATGTCTCCACACCATTATATAAGATGAGATTAAATTTATATATTTTGGGTCATTTGAAAAGTTCCAAATTATTTATTAAAGTGACATATATTGATGGAGTAGCTGTTGATTTCTGTATGTATATTGATATGTCTATTAATTCATTTATAAATATATGATGAATTAACCAATTTATTATAAAATTTTAATATTTAAAAAAGCAAATGTGTAGGAGTAAATAAATAATCAATTATACTTTTAGGATCCAATTATAGAGCAAAAACCTCTTCAAGTAAGCATTGGTGGCCTAGTGGTTAGCATAGCTGCCTTCCAAGCAACCGAGCGAGTTCGCTTCCCGGTCAACACTTTGACATATGAAAAAAAACCCACTCTTTTAGAAGAACAGAGAAAGAAAAGCTATCAATAACCATGATTTGACAATTTTTTAATAATTAACAAATAATTTTTCATCTTTGTTTTATTTTTATTTAAGCACAGGTAGCCTGATTACAATTTAAAATAAAGTATAGTTTTTACTCTGATTGGATTTCAACTTTTAAATATGTGTATTTAGAATTAAGTAATAAAATATAAATCACGGTAGCAAAACTATAAAACACTAAAAAAAATGAACATTAAATTATTAAATTATTGATTTTATTTAGCTGATAAATAGTAATTTGGATAATTAACCACTTTCAATACAAACATTAACAAATTTTTGACACTATAAAGTATTGTAGTTATCTTTAAATTTATATCTATAAATTCATAAAGCATTTAAATATTCGTATTTATATTTTAAATCTTATTAACAACCAAATCCTATTTAATCTTGAAACATTTAAATACTAATAGAAACGTTAAAAGTTTAAAAACTTTTTTCAAAAAATACTTTTCCAATTAAATAATATTTTACATTTATATAAACAAACAAAAAAAGTAAACATCTTTTAAAATAATTTAATAATAATTAACTGTTGTTTTAACCTTAAATTGTTCTAAAAAAGAAGTTGCAAAATTAGGAGCTATATAGATTAAAAAAACAAAAGAAAGAACCATTATAACCCACAGGAAATAAACTGTATGATGATAAAAGCCTTGGTTGGTAAGAAAGATTCGCCATTTGAAGTTTAATGTACAACAGATCAACATAATTGAACTTAATCCTAGAATGGTTGTTCCCAAAATAAAAAAATATAAATAATTATAAGTAGTTGATGAATGGTAAATATTAATAGTCGGTTCTTCCTAAAAGTAAAAAAAAAGAATTACAATATTTACTAAAACAAATAAGTGGAACTCAAACTCAGACATTCATACCATGTCATCTCATATTTCTGACCCACCTGATTACACACATGATGAAAAGTTAAATAATCATCAATATACATATTTTGTGCTAAACCAGCACTCATCAGTTGGTCCATATTACTAACTCCACATACATACAAGCAGTGCTCAGCTTTATATTAAGGTAGTCAATCTTCATACTTTAGTGGACAGGCTTCAAACTACTCCAACACACAACTTTTCAGCCATCCATTTCATTAAAAATCTGATAATAGAACATTCAAAGCTCAGATTATTGCCAAGGTTGTCATCCTACCCATGTTGATGTTAGTCATTCTGACCCCTCATGTACTGGAAAATAATCCATTTACATACATTTGTGAGGGATGGGCAGACCTTTAACGCACTATGTTTCAATATGTAATTTAATACACTGTACATGCTTACACACACCTGCACATATATATAATAGGATGACAACCTTGGCACTAATGTGGGATTTGAAGATTCCATCATCAGATTTTCAAGAAAAGAGACAGGTGAAGAGTTGTGGGTTGCAATAGTTTGAAGCCTGTCCATTAAAGTATGAAGATTGGCTACCTTAATATAAAGCTTAGGACTGATTGTATATATGTGTGGAGATGGTAATCTGGACCAACTAATGAGTGCTGGTTTAGCACAAAGTACATATATTGGTGATTATTTATCTTTTCAACATGTATGTGATCAGGTGGGTCAGTAATATAAAATAGCATGGAGAATTCAGGGTCGTGTGAAAGTCTGAGTTTGAATCCTGCATACATTACATATATATGGGGGTTTCAGCTTGTATAGTGTATTAATTAAAAACAAATGTTAAAACACCCCCCCCCCATTTATTAATTCAATTTATTTCTGTAATGCATTTATGTAATAAATGTGAACAAATCATATACATAATTCTTAATACAAAAAATTCTATTATCTGCTAGACATGTGACTTAATTTATAATGATTATTACCATCTTTCAGTGGATGTTGAAAAATAGTTCATATTTACATACTTAATGTATAGTTATTATAATAAACGTTGAAATCTCATACTATAATAATAATTCTTAAGTCACACTTATTAAATCTCTTTTAATACACTTATAGACAATGTCTTTTCTTATAAATAAAGTCACAGCTTAAATATATAATGGACATTTTCATTTAATTACCATTCTGTCATATGGATAAATAATTATGTAATTTTTCTATGAGGTTTAGTGCAGTGAAAAAAGATATCTCTAGCTCTCAAGGTTCATGATTTTTATTGCTTGATAAAACATTTGATTTTTTATTTTATATATATTATTTTTCATTTCAACTGTATACAAACAACTTTTTATCACTGCTTAAATATGTAACCTGTACGAATATAATAAATGTTAATTTTTTTTTACTATGTATATGGTTGGAACTCAGATGAAAGAAGAAGTGCTTTTTATTAGAATGAACAAATGGAATGAACAATGATAAATTAAAAGTAAAATAGTATTTGAAAATATATTTAAAAAGGCGCATAATGAGTCTGTTTACAAATAATTCTGGATAACATATTTGAGAAAATGTTGAGGTTTATAAATATCTTTATACAATGAAATTTTTATAACTTAAAAAAAAAACATTAATATATATATATATAATAGAAGGGGCTTGAACTCAGACTTTCAAGCTCTATAACATCTATGCATTCCAACATATACAACCACTACACATGATCACATAGTATGAAAAAGATAAATATTCTCTACTATCCATATTTTGTGTTAAACCAGCACTCATCAATTAGTCCAGATCACTATCTCCCATATATATATATACACACACCCAATCAGTGCTCAGTTTATATTAAGATAGAGAATCTTTAAACTTTAATGGACAAGCTTCAGTCTTCTCCAACCTCGAATTCTTCAGCCATCGATATCATTGAAAATATGATTTTTGATGGTGGAAGAGTTGAAGAGTGGAGAAAATTTAAGCTTGTTCACTAAAGTTTGAAGAAACACCATCTTAATATAAACTGAGCATTGATTATATATATATATATATATATATATATATGGGGGGATAGTAATGTGAACTGACTGATTAGTGCTGGTTTAGCACCAAATACATATATTGAAGATAATCTATTTTTGCATATTATGAGTCATATGTATCTGTTGTATAGGATGAAGTGTAAACCTATACAGAAATTGAAAGTCTGAGTTCAACTCCCTTCTAATTACATTAAGTTTAGTATAGACGATATATTATATTTTAATATTATATATATTGAGATGGATTATTCTCATGACACAACACAGAAAATATATAAATTTATTAGGGTGTATTTGCATATGTAATTAGTGCTTAAAAGAAAAGCAGAAATAAACATAGGCAAAATTTACATATTAATTACTTGATATTTTTGAAAGACTACAAATTACTAAATATTTTTTTAAAAAATCTCTATTTAATCCAAGTATTTAATTTGATTTATTTTTAATTTTGACAATATTTTAAAACTTTTAAAGCAGCAAAGAAAGAAAAAAACTATTTTACTATAAAACAAGTATGTTTTTAATACACATATAATTACAAAGTTAATTTTAATGTGTTTCTACTTAAATAATAAAAGTTTGTTTTAATTTAAAAAGATTGTGGTAAATTAAAAGACTAATAATTGTAAGCTGGATAAACTCTGTTTTTTGTTTTTTTTTTATGTAGAAGCAAAAATACTTAATTCTTTGTTTATAAATTTCATATAAATGGTGGGATCCGTTACAGCTCCAAATGATGGACAACCTTTACTAGTATATTTTCCTGAATATTTATAATAATGGTGTTCTAGTTGTATTTTTATATTGGACTATTTCCATCATCTAATATGGGTATTGAATTTCTTTAGAAAAATTTAATTTTATTTAAATATTCTAAATACCTTCAACTATTGATGGAAATAGTGCAATATAAAAATATAGCCTTTATTAAACTATATGTTGATTAAGTTTGAGGTTTTTGAAAAGTGTAGTGGGATGATTTCTTTGTGATGATTTATAGCCTAATATGTTATTACTATGTGGTTATTCATATAGTATATGATCATGAATGGGCTGCTTTTTACCTCTGAATTTAAGATCAAAAAACACCATGGTCTTTCCTCTCAGTTGCCTGATAAGGCAGAATGAATGTTCGTGTAAATGATAAATATTTTTCCAATATATACAATTATGATGGACATAAATAAATCATGGCCCTTATTCCCAGGAGACTGTAAAGTCACCAACCAAGGCAGCGGTTGATGGCCAAATGTGGAGGGTGCTAAGAATCCCCTAATTGTGGACACAGGCTGCCATTTGATGATGACTTTTTATTTAGGTACTTACAACTGCAGATTACTTTCAAGTGAAGGAAGATTGCAAAACTTAGAAAAACTGTCTTATATTAAATGGGACATTATTGGACTTTGTGAAGTTAGAAGAAAAGGTGAAGAGACAATTGATTTAAAAAGTAGACATGTACTCTATTATAAAGGCCTAAATATTAGAAATACAAGTGGAGTAGGATTCATTATAAATAAAAAGTGGAAGAACAACATTGTGGAAGATTGATGGTGTATCAGACAGAGTGGCAAGATTAGTTATACAACTTAATAGCAGATACCAAATGCAGATAATTCAGGTTTATGCCCCAACAAGTTCTCATAGTGATGAAGTAGTAGAAGATTTTTAAATGGATGTACAAAAGGCTTTGATCAGTGTAAACAATATTTTAAAATTGTTATGGGAGATGTCAATGCTAGAATTGGTAAACAAATGAAAGATGAAAGTGCTATAGATAATTTTGATTATGGTAATGGAAATGAGAGAGGACATAGACTTGTGGAGTTTGCAGAAAAAAACAACTTTATATTATGAATTCTTTTTTTTTTTTTTGAGAAAAATGTTAAAAGGAAATGAAAATGGAAGCATCCAAATGAAGGTACAGCAGAATTGGATTATATTCTGACTAACAGAAAATACATATTTCAAGATTGTAATGTTCTTAATAAATTTAACACAGTAAGTGATCATCGATTAGTAAAATGTAAGATACATGTTAATGCAAAACTAGAGAGACAGACATTATTAAGAAAAACAATATTTACAGTTGATATTCCTAATCTTCAGAAACATTCTAATGAATTTAAATTAGAACTTACAAATCAGTTTCAAGTATTAGTAGACTTTGAACATGATTCAGATTTGAATGAAATTAATATGAAAATAACTGGTACACTTTTAAAAACTGCAACAAAGATAGCTGGTAGAAAAAAGCAGCAATTGATCAATAAAATTTCTACTGAAACTAGAGAATTTATGAAAAAAAGAAGATGGATTGAACTTTGAGAAACTTTCATCCTGCAGTGAAAATAATAGTTGATAATGATGTGCAGAGGGGGCATATATTTGCTGCACTATAGTTTAGATATTAAAAAAAGCAAAACTGATTTGGAAATTTACAGCATTCTTTTCTATCAACTAACAAAGATATATCATACTGGCATTTATATGAAAAACCATTCTAATTTTGAGAAAATCCAATGGTATGTGCTACACATATGCTACTGTATATATAATAATGACTCTTTCCTTTATATGTATTTGTAATTCAGATTTGCATATATTTGTTTAATTGTAACATGAAGTGGTTACATTCTTTTTTATAACCTAAAGCTGAGTACACTTTCAATAAATTTCAACATAGACTCAGTTTTAAATTATAAAAAAAAAAAAACCCTTCATTACACAGACAAAAAATATATGCAAATTTGAATTACTGTATATATATATATATATATTTGTAACCCTCTCCCAACCTCTCTCCTGCCTTTCCTAACAACAAATACCCGGAGGTGCCAATTCTATTAATCATAGAATAAATCATTAGAATGATCTCACCTTAAAAATTATTAATGAGGCTCTTAAAAGATGTTCTACCTTAGCTTAGCTTAGTTGGGGCTACAGAGATCTATAAGGTGTAAAATGTATATTAAATGTAGGAGAAAACATTATTATTAATAGGAACAAAACATCTATTAAGTTCTAAAATAAATAAAAAATTAAAATTGGTAAAGTTCTATCATTTAAATTGACAAGTTATAGTCTATACCTCATCTCTTCCCATCATCCACATGCACTGAACAACCTTTTCTATGTGATAAAATTAAATTAATAAAATAAAGATGTAATGCTGATCAACTATACTGCATGGTAAGTTAGAGTTAAATATATTATAAAATATAACATTACTTAATTTTTAATTGTACAGTAATTTAAAATAAGTAACTGAATTAATGTCTAATCTAAATAATAAGTGAATATCTCAGGGAATTAATTTATTGCATGGCTTAATTTTAAATCTATGCTTCTCAACAACTACTAATTACTATTATAAAAGTAATGATACAAATTAAGCAATATTCTAACAAAATAATGGTAGTTAGATAATGAAAGAAATAGGGTGCACTTCGATTTCAATTTATCATCTAAATAATAAATGAATGATAAAATTTTCAGAGAATCATTAAATAATCAAACGTTTCATACAGACTTTGGATCAAGAAAAGCAGCAGCATCAGATCTGTATATGTTCATTATTAAATTATGGAATAGTGCGATCATATCATATTAGATATGTAAATGTGCATGCATGTGTGGAAATATGGAATACAAATGCATGTCAAAGAAGAATTCTGAACACAACTTTGAATAAATAAAACATATTTACAAGATAATTTAGCAAACATTTGGTTTAATAATTTATGCATACATGTTTTAGATGTTTTTAGCATCAATGGTTCGTTAAATGGTCTACATAAGAACAAATAACAAAGATAACTTTCTGTATTTTATTTTAACATATGCCAGCTATCAGTGCATTCTGATAAACTTATTAAAGAAACATTATAATGCTAGTACTAAATAATAACCCAAACTAAACTTCTGATATTTTACTTGCAAAATTGGCTCAAGCTATCAGTCAATTCTGATAAATATATGACACAGAAACATTATAATACTACACTAAGATAATTAAATATAAAATTATTCTATGTTTTGTATTTTATTTTCAATACACTCAAGCTATTAAACAATTTGATATATTCATGAAAAATAAAACTCTATTAAATAGTAACACTAAATTATAAGATGGAACTAAAGTTTTTGGTATTTTAGTTCAAATGCACATCAAAATGGTATTAAGCGGTTTAAATCTAAGAGTAAGAATAAGAATAAGTGTAAGAGTAAAAGGCCAAACTATACTTTATAAATTAAATGAATAATTCTTTTACCTAGCTACATTTTGTCCTCTCTTGCTTGATCATTCAAATGAGGATGGAACATTGAGAGTTAATGATATAAAATCTAAATAATTAATATGATATGATTCGAACAATAATTAAAAGTTACATATTAATGATGGGTTTCTCCGAACCTTCCAAATTAATAATTTATGCATGTGTCTGATTATGCTATCTGTTATAAAATAATTAATATTACACATCTGATTGGTTTACTCATCAAATTGGGATAAATATCATAAATACGGATGATGATCATGGCCAACCAAGCTTTAATACTAATTTTGCTTCAGCTGTTCTGTGAGAAAAAATCAATTCTATCTTTATTTTCCTTTTTTATCAGCAAATTATCTTACACTTGGCTATGAATAAATGATGAAAAACATTCCATAGGGCACATGAGAGATAAAAGACTTTCATAACTCTAATCATTTAAATGACAATACATAGTTGCTCCCAAGTCTAACTTCTGAGACTTAAAACAAACTGGTGTGGACATGGTCTCATCACTAAAAATAAGAAAAATATACTACTTGGCTTCTCATACTATAATTCATAAAATACAACTACTAAATATGGAGGATATAATATACTCCTAATAAATATTTCAATAAGCTAAGGGAGAGCTTTCTCAATCCTGACAATATACTATATAATCCACTCATGTCAAATACTCAAATAAATTAAGGGAGAGTTTATCTCTATCCCTGACAACATACTATATAACAAAAATACTTTCATTCTGCATAGACACTAAATACATTTCAATCTAAGCATAATAAAGAAATAATAATTTCACCCTTAAATAAATCTCTAAACTTTCCACTCTCTTGGCACATTTTCATTGTCTGAAACCGATAGGAATTAAATTATTTCTACTTTCAATTCAAACATTATTATAGTCGGATTTAATAACAGACATGTATATAAGAATAATAATGCATAAACAATTTCAAATCCCAGTAGATAAAGAACTACTGTAACGATATCAATTAATAAATTTTAAAGATAATAATGAATAAATCTTATATTTCTGACACGTATAATATTTTAACTTGGAAATATACTAATTATTATTAAAGAAACAAGGCAAAATAACTTCTAGCAAGCAAAGACAAAATAATTTTTCAGTGCATGTGGCATTAGCACAAAATTGAAATAAAGGTTTGTTTAGGATAAACAATAAATCTTTAAATTCTGAGTAGAACAATTATTAAGAAATAATTATTTTATAATTTCTTGAAAAAACGCAAGGATAAACAATAAATTTTATATAATGAGCTCTTTTCAAAAATGAACTGTTCATGCCTTAACAGCGAATGGATGTTTCTATTGATAACATGCACATATAGTAATACAAGCATACAATAAAAATTATATTGAAATAATACTAATTACCCAGTATAATATTTTTCCATATTATACTTTTGGTGGGACGTTCTTGAAGAGAAAGCAATAATAATAATAATAATAATAATAATAATAATAAT
>JAQFVV010015246.1:0-18171 GCA_028023455.1 Epiperipatus broadwayi
ATATATATAAAAGTGTTTATTGAAAAATGAAAAATTTATATTTTCAATTATTATTGATAATGATAAAAAAAATTTAAAATTATTTCAAATTAATTATATTTTTATATTAAACAAAGCATCACTTGATCCTCTCTACTTACTTTTAACATAAATGCAGATGTAAATGAGTACCAATAATTATATAAAATTTTGTTAAAACCATCATCAAAAGTGTAAATTAATGAAGTCCATTATACAATTCTTTCATAATATTAAATTTACAAATGTAGAATTTGAATATAGAATTAAATATTTAGATATAGGATTTTATATAGATAATAATAACAAAATTATATTAAAACATTTTCTTAAAAAAGACAAACTAAGAAAAAATATTTTTGTAGATTCTCAACAAGCATGGGTACAAAAAATGGCAATCATTAAAAATTTTAAATATAGAACTAAAAAATATAATACAGATAAAAATATAGCCAATTTACAAAAAAAAAATCAATTTATTGTTACTTAAATATTATAAATGTATTCTTAAAACTATTAAAACTATACTTTTTATTCTAAAAAATCTATATTAAATAATAACATTTTTATGCAAAATGATTATAGTGATAACTGTAACAATACTTTAAATAAGGAATGGATCAAACTTTCATATCTCAAAATTTATAATACATTAATAAAAAAAATATATTGATAAGCATATAAATATTGGATGGTCAAATAGTAAAAGTCTGGATAAACTATTGGTAATTATAAATTAAAAGTCAATATAAAATATAAAAAAAGAATTTTATATAAAATTAATTGTGTTACAATATAAGTTAAGACGATTATAAAGCAAAACAAAAGTAAGATCTGAAAAACAGAACAATGCAATTAATAGATGAGATAAAATAGATTCTACAAAAATATTAAAACTTTCAATTATATTAAAGACTTAAAAAAAGGCAAATATATAAAACATTTTATATTTACCATTGCTTTCTTCTCCATATCACTCTAATGTTTGAAAAATCAAAACATTCAATTTGCATATTTTGGCCATCTATTGAAAGTTTTACTAACTTTTTTTGTCATAATTCACGAATATTTTTTTCTAATATTTTAAATTCAAAAAATTGTAAAGATTTTAGGATAATCAAAAATGCAGCAATTCAAAGCCTGCTAAACTTCACAGTGATGAGTTTTCATTATCTTGTTAGAGATCTGATCTCAAACGTTGCAATATTACTTCAAAAAACTACTAAGAATGACCGAAAATTTCATTTTTTGGAAATTTTATAATTATTTTTACACAATAATTGTGTGATAATTATTAGAAATCAAAAGTATATATTATTACATGTTCACTTTCTAAATAAATGTTTTATTTTTAAATATAAAAGGTTATATTTTGCTGAGAAATGTTACTGTGGAAATTATGGTGGTGAGAATTACGATCTGTAAGTAACACATCATCATTCACAATTTGTTAGAATATATAGCAATATCATAACAATTAGTAAAAAAAATTAAACTTTTAAAGCATAAGATAATAAACATACCAGATATTGATAATTATTTATTCATATTTTAAATACAAACATCAACAAAAAAAGATTTCATTCATTTTGCAAAATCAATCTGCTTCTCCTGAAGTTGAGTAATGAAACAGTACTTTGTTTTGATTAAAATATAATTTTTAAAATTATTGTAAAAGTCAAATGTGATTTTTAAAATTTATTTAATTTCTAAACAAAAATAACTATGAAATGAAGTTAAATTTATTATATTCTGATATATAATATTGGTTTAATTCTAAAATAAAAGTTGAAAATTTTCAGCTAGTGAAAACAAAAAAGAGTGTCAGAATGCTAATGCACTGCAAGAAAATTAAGGATAACTTAAATAACTGTATGAATATTTATAAAATTTCAATAAATTTAGTTAATAACTGATCACTAAAAATGAATGGAAAATAATATAAGATAGTATATATAAAAATGTATAATATATGTAATATTTTTTTTGTATATTGTTGGGTTATGTAGTCAGTTCTTTTAAGTTATATTGAATCTCTATATAATTTTTTTATATTCTATTTTACTGATGTTTTATTTTGTTTTTGCTATTTTACTTCTATTATAAAACACTAGATGGTGTATCTGCAATAATTAATTTATGGATAAAAAATAGCTAAAATAGTTTTGAATTGGGTTATGAGTAAAGGGCAGGCAACAAGATAAGTGAGAAAGGTAATGTGGTATGCACAAGGTTTGAATAAAAAAATTATATAAGTGTACTTGTACAAAAGGTGGGGTGATTGTGTTAGGAGAATTTCTGAGTGTTATAGTAGTAAGGAATGGGATAAAAGAATAAATGCATTAATAAAGAATAGGGAGTTGGAGAGATGGAGAACTAGTATGGAGAGTAAAGAGTTTAAATATATATAGAAGTAAATGGAACATTGGATGTGAGTTAATTTATGATAATAGTAAGGGAAGTAGTTTATTGTTTAAGGCTAAAATGGGATCTTTAGCAACAAGAGAATATACATGTAAATGGAAAATATGGGTGATTTAGTCTGCAAATTGTGTAAGGAAGGCATAGAAAATATTAGGCATTTGATAATTGAATGTAAGTGCTAGAAATTAGAAAGGAGACAAATAATGAAGTTATGGAAGAATAAATATGAACAAAATGATGATACAGAAAGTGGGTTATTGGTTTTTATGCTGGGTTTGGGAAAAGATAAGGGGGATTTAGATATAAAGATCATAGAGTTGACAAAGATTATGTTGTGGAAATGGAATGGAGCAGATTATGGGAAAATGTAGGGTGGGGAATGGAAAGAGAAGTTAAAGTGGCTAACAGGTTTTACTGGGCACAGTTGTTGAAAGATCTGACTCCATTTAAGGAGCAGTCACAGTGTATCACGTCACAACACATTACATTAAAATAGAAGCTTAACATTTGAAATGGGCATAAAACCATGTGTCAAAAATACTCTTTATATCTAATTATTAATAATAAATATTTATATAGCTGTTGAGCATGAATTTTTTATTAATTATTATAGTTTGTTAAAATCATATTTGACAAACAGTCAAATGTGCTCATAGTGTGAATATAACCTAATTCATTAAAATATATTGCACCTAAATTAGGCTTAATAAACAAATAATTTAGTTTTGGATTTTTTAAGTCTCAGGTTAATAGTTTAAATCATATAAAAATACAAATGGTTTCTGAATGTGTGATTTCAAATTTAATGTTTCTGAATGAAGAATGCCAATTACCAGAAACTGGATTGAAAATTTGAAAATTCAGCCCTAGTATTTAATTCAAGTCAAGCTCATAATAGAAAGCTTTATTTTTTGTATAAACTATTAAAGATAGTGGTTAACTAATAGAAAAATAATAAAAATTTTCAAATTTTAAATAAAATAATGTGTTAAAATATATTTGAAAATCATAAGTATTAAGCAACAACTAATTAATAGAAATGGAGATAAAAAGTTTCTAGTCAATTTTAATATTTCAGTTTATTCTAATTTATTTCTTTTAAATAAGCATTTTCAATGACTTATCAAATTTCTACAAAGTCAAAAATTCATACTAAATATATACAGCATTAATTAATGTAGAAATGTGGAACATAATTATATGTACAGATATTTATTATTATTTTTTTTTATAAATTTATTTAACAAATAATACATATTTTCTTTGATTTTGACACTAATGATTTTTATCTTTGGATAAAAATAGGTAGGCTTAATCAGAGTCATAAATCAAACAAATTAAAAAGATTGTTTTATTATTCACTAATTAGAAAGTAAAAAAAAGATATTGTTAGACTCACTGATTAAAAAATTATCATGGAAAAAAGCTCTTTTAAAATATATATTTTTATATAATAAAAAAACATTTTTTAAATTCACTTTTTTCCAGACACAAGATATAATATTTTAGAAAGAATGAAATAAATCCACCCATTTTTTTGACCCAAACATTTATGTATGGACAAATCTTAAGTGTGTGGAAATGAGAGCGTGAAGGTGTTAAGCAATCACTTTAAATTATATTTGTTATGTTTGAAGGAATGACGCCTGCAAAATCTTTACAATTTATGACCCGTCATTCTTTAGTTGAAATTAAACATATATAATGAGATATTATTTTATATAGTACTATGTTTTATTATTGTAATATTGATATTAGTGACTAAGACAGTGCACATGTGCTTTAAAGATAAATTATAAATGAATACTCTCACTTTTTTCCATAACATAACAAATGTAATTTAAAAGTGATTGCTTAACACCTTCATGCTCTCTTTTTTATATGCTTAAGATTTTCCCATATATAAATGTTTGGGTCAAAAGAATGGGTGGATTCATGCCATTCTTTCTAAAATACTATATCTTGTGTCTGGAAAAAAGTGAGAGTATTCATTTATAATTTATCTTCAAAGCACATGTGCATTGGCTTAATCGCTAATATCACGATTACAGTACTAAAACATAGTGCTATATAAAATAATATCTCAAGAATATTTAAAGAAAAAAATGATTTAAAAATTGAATATGTGATTTATTACAAAAGCACAAATATAGGAGACACCAATGGAGTGGAATTTATTATAAATAAAAAGGGAAAAAACAATTATTGTTGATGTTGATACTATATCAGACAGAGTGATAAAATTAGTTATTCAAATTAATGGAAGATACCAAACAATTAATTTATATTTATATTCCAACAACTTCTTATTGTGATGAAAAGATAAGGGCACTTTTATATGGATTTACAAAGTGCTCTTGATCAAATCAAATAATATTTGAAAATTATCATAGAAGATTTTATTGCTAGAATTCATGACTACTGAAAGATGAAAATAGTGTTCATAGGGAAAAAACCCTTTATATATGATATAATTCATTTTTTATATATTTTCTTCTTTAAAAAAAATACTAAATAAAAATGAACATGAAAACATTCAAATGAAGATATAGCAAAATTGGATTATATTTTGAATAATAAAAATATGTACTTCAAAGTTGTAAAGCTTTTAATAGATTCAATTCAGGAAGTGATCATCAATTAGAGAGAGATAAAAAGCAAGTTAATGTAAAACTAGAGAGATGAAACCTATTAAGAAAGTCAATATTAGTCGTTATATTCCTAACTTTCAGAAATACTCCAACAAATTAGAATTTAAAAGTTGTTTTAATATCTGAAAATGTTGAAGATAGTTTAGACAATACAGAAGTAGATAAGAAAATAATTAATATATTATTAAGAAATGCAAGAAAAATAATTGGTACAAAAAGCAACAATTTACCAGTTAATTTTTTATAAAACAATACAATACATAATGAAAAAAATAAAAATAAAAATTTTAAAAGTGAACCATTAAGAAGAATTGAATGTCTAGAGTTTTGTAAAATAATATAAAAATAGAATTATTAATAATACTAGAAACTATAATTATAAAGTTGCAAAAAAAAAACTATACTAGAGAATAAAATTCTTAAAAGTATGAAACAAAATCTTGATAATGAAAGATAAAGTTATTTCTGAAATAAGAAAAAAAAAAGGAATTATAATAATAATAAACAATAAAATAAAATATTCTCTACATCTTCTGAATTGCCTAAATATTTTAAATAAAAAAGTAAAATGTAATTAAATCTATGGAGAAGGAGAAATCTCCAAGAATGATGAAATTATTATTGATATCTTAAAAGAAATATATATATATAAAATAGAAAAATTGCTCACAAAACTATGTACTAAATGCCTAAATAACAAAGATATAACAGATAATTGGAAATATACAGTAGAAATATTGATATTTAGAAAAGATGATAAAGAACATATAGAAAGTACAGAACTATCAATATTCTATGATATTTAAAGAAAATATTTACCAAGATAATTACAAACAGTCTACAACAAAACTTTGGATTTTAAATATTCAAAAGTTTCAAGTAGATTTATAAGTGGTTTAATCATAGGTCACATCCAAATATATAGAAAAGTTATAGAAAAAACCAATGTATATGAATTATGATTACGCTTTGAATTTATAAATTATAAAAAAAACATTTAATTTTATATAAGCATTTCTATGATAATTAAAGAATTTAATCATCAAGATATAGACCTTGGATACACTCATATTGTAAACAATATTTATCAAAATATAACAGTTCATAATTAGATTATAAGATGATAATAAAATGATTAACATTGTGAATTGTGTGTTCAACAGAATCATTCCATATCTTCAAAACTTTTTATAGCTATTTTACAATAAATATTTTATAGATTAAAACAGAAAGCTAAGGGAATTAAAGCAAATAAAGATTTTTTAAAGTCATTTAGATTTTTTGAGAATGAAGTGGTTTTTTTTTTTTTGTGGAAATAATGTTTTATTGTTTCAAGAGAGTTGCAAGAGTTAGCAGATAAAAGTAAAAAAAAGTAAGACTAAACCTAAATGTTAAGAAAGACTAAAATAATATTCAATAGATTTTCTCAAAAGAAAAACAAAAGATTGTTTATGATGAATTAGAAGTTATCAATTACAAATATCTTGGTTACATTGACTAATGGAAATAAAAATATAGTGGCTAAAATTAATAGTACGATTAAACTTGGTTGGAGTGCTTTTAATAAAAATAATTAATACTAAAAAGAAATAAGTCTATGTGTTTGAAAAAGATTTTTAATAGATATGTTTACCAATATTTAAATAGACTTGGATACTTAACAGAAGAGCAATATAGAGACTTCAGGTCACTCAATGAAGTAAGGAGAGGTGTGTGTTAGGGTTAACAAGAAGAAATCACAAATTAAATATATAAATGAGAGATCAAAAAGGTATCATTGGCATTAGTTAAAAAAATTGTTAGAAGAGATGATATCAGATAAACAGTTAATATATATATATATATATATATAATATATCTTGATATATATATATATATATATATATATATATATATATTTCAAGATAATTTTAAACTAATATATACACAGAGTTTTTCGTTACGTGCCAAATAATTGTCAACATCGTTTATCTGAGAAAGTATTTTAATTAATAACACGCACGCACACACATATAAATAGCATATAAATTATTCAATAAAACATTATCATTATTTTATTTTTTCTATTTCTATTTTTTTCTATTTAGTAGATTATATATTAATTTTTTCCATGAGCACGGTTTGCTTAGCTCTCCAAATCTTAGAATTTTTTTAAAAAAAATGTAAATACATTTAATTCAGCAATAAAATTTTAAATATTTCAAAAATATTAGAACACAATTAATATAATGTTTCCCACTCTTTTTTTTACGCACCGATATTAAAATTACTTTAAAATTGAGTCATATGTCTAAATGATTTTAAGTAGAAATTATATAAGTCTTGCTAGGTAAATTAACTAAATCACATAAATATAAATTATTTAGTTACATATTATACAATAGTAAGACTCATTTATATTTTTAGTTTTTATAATTAGCTTTAAAAATAATTTAAAGCATTTTTGAAAATGTAAAACGTCAATTATTATTGTTATGTTTTTTAATATATAAACTGTATGATTAGGATGAAAGTTAATTTAGCATTAGAAAAATAGTTATAATATAATTACTATAATAATATTAAAAATATGCGAATAATGTTATTTTTATTTATGTTTTGTTTTTCTTTTAGTCTAATAATTGTTTTAGGATAAATGAAAAAGTATTACTTTAGTGAATGCATTTATTATATATATATATATATATATATATATATATATATATATATATATATATATATATATATATATATATATATATATATATATATATATATATATATATATAAATGAGGATTCATTTACAAAAAATATATATTGTATTTTATTTTGTTTGGGGCTTTATTATGGGTATAGGAATATAATGTAAGGAATTCCAATGCATGTAAGATTTAGTTATTACATATGAAAAATGTTAAGCTGAAACAACTTGTAAAGCTCTCATTTAGCCTAACTCTTCAGCAGTGTTATTCCATTCTAACAAAAATAGTTCTTTTTTCAACATATATGACATTTCAGTAGAGTATACATTTGTGAAAAAATACAATAGACACAAATATTTTATAGACATATTTGATTAAGTATAATATTATAAATAATACATCTACAGTTAGAATGTATAATTTTAAAATAAATGGATAAATAAAAAGATTATAGCTAATATTCAAGCAATTTTGCCCCAAAATCAGAGTAATTAAATGCTATTTATTGCTTGCACATTAAGTCAAATTACACACAAAAACAATATCTATGACATTTAAAATTAAGATTACTTATAGTTATAGTTCATTTTACAACCAACATCTATTAACAGATTTCATTAAAAAGCTTTCCCTTTTTTTCATAGAATTATCTTTTCTATTGCATGACTAATGATTTTTTAAAAATACAAGAGGTTCCAACTGTTGACTAAAAATATAATTAAAGTTTAAAAAAAATACATGAATTTATTTATGTAAAATAGTATACATAATAAGAAGGAAGCAGAGGTTATTTTATTTTTGTAATGAGATATTGCAATAGCACTTCCAAACAGTTTTTTATGTTTCATATTAATAAGATTAACATATGTTTTTTAATAATAATTTTATTAAAGGTTTTTTTTATATTTTATAATTTAATAAAAAGATTTCAAATATTAAAATGATTTAGCATTTTTTAAATTATCATGTTTCTATTTGAATACGGAAAGTATGTCATCAACATATTGCAAATATTTATTTGAAATTATTGAATATAAATATATCTACATAGTTTTATAGAATTATTAAATATAAAACTTTTGGTGATATCTCTAGATAAACTATATATAATTTACATAATGAAATACAAAGTTTGATAAACCAATAGGTTCTACAATATGCTATCAAAACAACCTCTATAGATAAATAATGCAATCTAATCTTTTATCTATAGAGGTTGCCTTGATATTTTAGCTTCTATCATATGAATTATATTTGGAAGTTAAATAGTTATTTCAATTTGTGCTTTATATATATATATTGTAATGGAAACGTATATGTAGCAGCCCCATGATTGGACTAGCCAAATGTAATGGAACCTATAATTCAGAGCCTCACTTGAATGCTCCAAATGTAATGGAACTTAAGGTAGCCCATGTTTGGACAAGTTAAATATAATGGATCGTACTTGCTACATTCCATTTAAATTGAAGAAAGACAAAATTATCCCGGTTATATAAATAATGTAATGGAAACTATATGGTAGCTCATAATTAAGCAAGTTAAATATAATGGAATGTATATGAGTTATTCCATTTATATTAAAGAATGAAGAAAAACAAACTTGTTCCAATTATATTTTAATAAATTGTTTAAATTGCCCTCCCAGCTAGCTTTATATAAAACAAATCTAAAATCATACTAATCAATGAGATCTTTCATTATAATTTATCTTTTAGGTTAATGTGACTAACTAATCAAATATATATTTCAAAAATAAAGGGACTTTTATTAAATTCAAATATACACATCTACTATATAAATTTATGTACCTCTAAATATGTGTATAAATAATAATATATGTAAGTGACCTACAAACCAAGTAATAAATGAAATAAGAAATTATCCTTTATTAAGTCGTAAATTCAATTAATTTACTAATAATTTTGGCATTAAGAAAATAAGACTAATATAGTATCGATCTTTAAATAATTACAAAGGCATTATTTATAAAAATAAATAGCACATCTTTATTTTATGTTATCGTTTGACTTTAAATAATATTAATGTTTCAATATTAATATAAACAATAAATATATAAAGATAATAATTAATATATAGTACCTCAACTTATAAATTATATTTTCAGATTTTAAAATTATTTAAATATTTATCTTAAACATCATCTGTTATACGTTTAATGTTATAATAGAACAAGACGCTTAAATTGATCATTCACAAACGTTACATTTTACAATGAAAAATAAAAATAACAAAAAAAAATATATTAATCTCAAAAATATATATATCCACACATCACACATATATATAAAATTATTAAATACCTTTTTAAAAGTTCACTTAGTTAATTGTCCTTTTTAAGAATTAATTTAGTCCATGAGTTTTTTCATCTGTATATTTTATTATTTTTATTTTTAGAATGCATTCTATTAAAAGAACGACGAAACGATTTCATTAAAGAAGATTATTAATTCTTGAATATATGCATATTTTATTAAAATGTTAAATCCAGTACATCAATTACAGTTACTTTCAGATTAGAATTAAATTGACGATAATACATTTAAGATAGCTATACCAGCTTTTAATTCCAGACGCGATGAAATTTATACGTTGAAAATTTTAGTTGTTCCATTGAAAAATTGCTTTAGAATATATGAAAGCGATGATGATGATGCAGCCCTAGCTGCGATATATCCTTATTACCCCGTCATAATTTATATGTTTATTACAAAATATATATACGTTACTTCAGTATTTTAAAAATGGTAAACTTTAAAGAAATAAAATGTAATAAAATTCTATCCTTCAGTTGTTTGTTCTATATCCCATTTTTTTTTAATAAGCAATAATCCTAATAATGGCTTCCTTATTATTGTCGCGTGGTTTTATGCCAGCAGATGCTATTTTAAAACTCATGTTATATGTATGTTCTCTTTTACAACAATTAACATCAAAATAAAAATAAAATATTAAGTATACATATAAAAAGTATCAAATCGAAAATTTAACATCTTTTAAAATATACATAAATAATTATTTATTACATTTAGTAATCATTGCAAATAAAATACTTTTTTTTTTTTTAATCAACAATTTATATGTCCTTATTTATTTCAATAATTAAATATTTATAATGATGTACTATCGATATATATAAATAAAATAATAACTTCAAATAATAACTATATTTAATAAACATAAAAGAAAAATTTAAATATTTCATATATAAACTTCAACTTAAAGAGATTTTTTTTTAATAACAAATAACAAATTTTTAAAATATAAATATCGACCTATTGATATTTACAATATATATATATATATATATATATATTGTAATGGGCACAGACATCATTACATTGTTTTTTTATTAGTAAACATGAAAAAAATAAAAGTTCGCAAATAAAACTTTTTTTTTTATGAATTAAAAATTGAAAATTAAAATTCTATACTAAACTCGTATCTATATAATCACACAGATGAAAAAAATTATTAAAATAAAACTTTCTTAAAAAAAAAAGTATTTTAAAACTAAATTGTCAGTAAAGATTTAAAGATAAAAATATATCTAAGTTTGTACAAAACAAATTAATTAATGTTATTGAAAAAATGGAAATGATTAATTTAATTAGTCAAATGTAAACTAGCCTTGGGCATTTAAATGTATAAGCATCGGTCAGATAGGAAAACAATAGAAACTAATAACCAATGAGCGAAAACAATGGAATTGGACCTCAGCAAAAGGACCATCACATCGTCATGACGTAATGTCCACTGGATCTGAAAGGCTACTATAAAAAGTATGGGAATAATAGATTATTGGGGAGATGTGACTATATGTGTTAGTGTGGAGTTAAAGGAGAAGGGATTGAAAAGATGCTCTCTTCAATCCCTTCAGTTGTTATAAAAAAAAAGAAATGAAACATTGCTTTTCTTATACTGAGGACAACAGGATCATCGGGGCATTTAATGTGGATTCCAAACAGCATGCAATGGATAAATAGGAATGTTTTAAAAATTGTAAGAACTTTAAAAACATTTTGAAACACTAAGAACTTTAAAATATAAACTTTCTCAGTATTTAATCTATAAGAAATAGAATCCTATCTGACCAATGTTATTTATTAATTAGTTATAATTTTATTTGATGTATTTCTTTTTTGTAAAATCATTTTCATTTGTTTTTTTTTTTGTTCTTTAAGTTTTATTTATGATTTTTGTTTTGCGATAAATTAAATTATATAAATGTTAAGCTTAAGTCAGGCATGAATGGCTATATAGATTTATAAAGTTATATTAGGGGAGGGTAATCTTAGGTTACTTGTTTCATAGTTAAATTGGGTCAATGGATTGGATATATTGGTGTAATTAGTAGATGTAGTATGAGATTCGCTACGGGCAGAATTGCTTTATATGCCGCACACACTCGTTTTGCCTATGGGAGGAATTATAAGATGGAGACCGCAGTTCCTTCCTATAAAGTTTTTTTTTATTGCTCTTATCATTAGATAGATGTAGTATTCCTATCTGATGAAAGGCAATTTCTTCTTTTAACCTATTTGTGCTGTCGTAGTTGTATTACATTGAATACATCGATATATCAGATGGAATGAAGTTGATTTGAATGCGAACTTTAGGCCTAAGGTTAAACAAGGATAGAATTTTTTTTTCAAATGCAAATCTATGTAGTCTATTCATACTCGACACTCTAAATAAAAATGCATTAAATTTAAGTTGGGTATAGATGCCTGCATGGGTTCATTACCAGTTAATTATGTTTTGGTTTTCATATTTGATCAAAATATATAGAGATTCGGTAAACACTGATACCTTAGGGTGAGTATCTAAGATGTATTTATTTTGGATGTCTTTTAAGTTATTGGTCCCAATGCAGTATCTTATGATGAATACCGTTGGGTTTCTTTTATTCCCTATGCAATTGGCGGTATCAATGACTTTGTATTTTGATCGTTTATGTTTATTTTAAAATGTTTTTTGACTGTGTAATCTATGTAACCGATCTATATTCAACATTAAAACTCAACATTTTAAAACAAACTTTTATAAACCCATCTGTGTGAACTTATAAAATTAAAATGTAAATTTATAAAAATTAAAAATGTAAATTTATAAAAATTAAAATGTAAATTAAAATCAAAGTAAGAAAATGTAAATTAAATTTTAAAATGTAAACTGATACTAAAACAATTTTAAATATTATATATATGTGCATAAGGAAATGTTTGTGTGTTAATTTCTGGCAGTGGCTTATTTTATTCTTTTTTTATATATCTTACATAGGAATTTGATATAAAATATAAATCTCTGCTGTTACACTGAGCTAGTGATAATGGGCTAATGACCGGATATCAAAATATAAAAAATAAAAAAAAAATAAAAAAAAATTTTTTTTTTAACTTACATATCTGCCTACTTTATACATTTTTCTAGGTTCAAATGCCTAGATGGCGCCCTGTAGTGCAGATTATGTTAAGCTCCCTTTCTCCAGATCGTTATAATATATATTCAGAAAATTTATAAATACATTCTTCATATTTTTTTCTGAAATGCAGAATAAAAAATAATTAGTCTAAGATATAATTGTAATCATATGAGTTTTTAAATATATATAAAATAATATCTATTATTACATTTAATTTGATTTCTCAATATGGAATTATTAAATACAAAATTTTCCTATTGTAATTAACTTAAATATAAAAATATCATTTGAGAATGATCTGATGGTCCCTTACATACATATGAAATGTAAGTAGATTAATGTTAAATTCATTGATAAGAATTTTATTTTATTTTTCAACTTTTACTATATATATATATAAAACAAAAAACAAGTTAAAAACTTGCTAACGCTTGTATTTATGTCAACAGATGGCGTTCTACCAAAAACACCATCAAGCATATGTTTACATAAATGTCAGAGCAACAATTCACTATCTCTAACTTTAATTCCACTTTCAGATCATGATTTCAAGCTATTTACTATCTTCAGTGAAAGACAGGAATAAGAAAGTAGATCTAAACACAAACTCTGAGCATTTATAAAACAGTTTCTATTCAGCTTGCAAGCATGAATCTTTTAGACACATAATGTCTTCAAAGTCAGCATAGCAAGCCAGATAGCTATATGGGTCTGATCTCAGTTCAGCATCACCACATAGTAGAAGCCTCTGCAATATATACAAGCGTTAGCAAGTTTTTAACTTGTTTTTTGTTTTTCATAAATGTACATTTGAGGTCTTTCTAGCAATGATATATATTGCAGAGGCTTCTACTATGTGGTGATGCTGAACTGAGATCAGACCCATATAGCTATCTGGCTTGCTATGCTGACTTTGAAGACATTACATGTCTAAAAGATTCACACTTGCAAGCTGAATAGAAACTGTTTCATAAATGCTCAGAGTTTGTGTTTAGATCTAGTTTCTTATTCTTGTCTTTCACTGAAGATAGCAAATAGCTTGAAATCATGATCTGAAAGTGGAATTAAAGTTAGAGATAGTGAATGCTTTGTCTGACGTTTATGTAAACATTTGCTTGATGGTGTTTTTGGTAGAATGCCATCTGTTGACATAAATACAAGCATTAGCAAGTTTTTAACTTGTTTTTTGTTTTTCATAAATGTATCTTTGAGGTCTTTCTAGCAATGATATATATATATATATATATATATATATATATATATATATTGCAGAGGCTTCTACTATGTGGTGATGCTGAACTGAGATCAGACCCATATAGTTATCTGGCTTGCTATGCTGACTTTGAAGACATTACGTATCTAAAACATTCATGCTTGCAAGCTGAATAGAAAGTGTTTCATAAACGCTCAGTTTGTGTTTAGACCTAGTTTCTTATTCCTGTCTTTCACTGAAGATAGAAAATAGCTTGAAATCATGATATGAAAGTGGAATTAAGGTTAGAGATGGTGAATGCTTGCTCTGACATATATGTAAACATACACTTGATGGTGTTTTTGGTAGAACACCATCTGTTGACATAAATACAAGTGTTAGCAAGTTTTTAACTTGTTTTTTGTTTTTCATAAATGTACCTTTGAGGTCTTTCTAGCAATGATATATATTGCAGAGGCTTCTACTATGTGGTGATGCTGAACTGAGATCAGACCCATATAGCTATCTGGCTTGCTATGCTGACTTTGAAGACATTATGTGTCTAAAAGATTCATGCTTGCAAGCTGAATAGCAACTGTTTCATAAACAGTCAGAGTTTGTGTTTAGATCTAGTTTCTTATTCCTGTCTTTCACTGAAGATAGCAAATAGCTTGAAATCATGATCTGAAAGTGGAATTAAAGTTAGAGATAGTGAATGCTTGCTCTGACCTTTATGTAAACATACGCTTGACGGTGTTTTTGGTAGAATGCCATCTGTTGATATATATATTGTAATAATTTAATAAGTTCATAAAATATAAAAAAAACATTATTAAATATGTAGTTCTCATCTCAGAATATATTATTTTATAAAGAAATTAATTACTTTGTGCAAACTTTAATAATAATAATAATAATCCACAAATCAGACTTTCATAAAGACATTTTAATAAACTTGTAAATAATGTCAATAACTGTTTGTCTAATTAATATTGATACAGGAAAGTGAATATTATTTACAAGTTTGTTAAACCTTTTCTATTGGAATTTCACTTGTGAATTACACTTATAATTTGAACATCAGAGTTATGAAAATATATTTTCAGCCTACATATTTAATAGGCATTGTTTGCTTATGGATTTATTATAATTTAAATCAAATGTTTATTGAAACTTTAAACTGGCTTGATTAATATTTTAAGAAGATACCATTAATAAAATGTTTCACTCCTTTTGAGTATCAATGATTGATTTACTTACCACATAACAGCATGGTAGTTTAATAAAAATTAAAATTTTTTTGTTTAAATAATAAATGAAAAGATGTAAATGAGAAGATGGTATTTACAACTTTAAAGGGAGATAATTTCTAAATTTGCATATCAAAATTAATATTTTCATAAAATATTACATATACAATATCAGATAGTGAAATTAAGAATATGATTTGTTTAATCTTAATAATTATGAATATATGCAATTTGCTTAATATATACATTTTATTAATTATAAAAAACTAAAGTAAAAATAAAAAAAAGTAATTTTTTAACATTGCTAATTATAATTATGATTAGATTTGAGCAGAGTTTCTGCAAGAATCATTTCATCTGTGATAAAATGTTGTACAATGGTGCATTCCTCTTTGCATTTATGCAACTAAATAAAATATAAATAGTCTTGATAAATGATAGCTACGATTTTTATTATGTGATGCGTTGTTTCATATAAACTATTGTTCTACCAAAAGGTCATTAAAATTGATGTTTCTAAAATATGTGGAATTTTGATCTAGTGCCAGATTATTAAACTTCTTGAGTTGCAAAAGTATAAGACATTTGAAAGCTTTCAGGTCAATAAGTTGAATAGCACAATAGAATTATGAATGGCCGTTTGATAAATATTTTTTTATTACTAGTTTTTGCATTGACATTAGCAGAGAATGGTCTGAGAATCTGAATAATATATTTATTGGATATTTATTTATTGACTGTGATTAATAAAGTGAGATAATGATAACTACGTATTATATCTTTGGTTCATGAATGATAAAAAATTAAACAGTTTTATTCTTTATTAAATTAAATTATTAGTAAATGTGCATCTTTAAATATGAGACACTAAAAAAATCAGTACTAAATGTAAGATATTAAAAAAATTGCATGTTAATGGGTAGCAGTGACAATTTACCAGCAACGATGATGAAAACATAAAATATTTGATATTCATATGTTACTTCTCTTAATATAGATTTATTTTATTTTCAAATAAATTAAATATAGTTAAAATAAATTTATATATTCAATGTTGAATTGTACATTAATTATGAATTATATATATATATATATATGCTAAAGATTGTAAAAAAAACCCTAAGACGTCTAGTTTTATTTTAACCAAAGCTTTTTTTTCTCAAAAAAATATCCTCGCATGATTTGCTGAAAATATTGAATTTATTTTTTCTATTAAATTAACTTAATTACATAAAAATATTTTAAAAGTTTATGATAACTAGTTTCACAATATTATACACACACTTAACTTCTGCTAAAAGAAAACATAAAAAAGAATATCTTATCTATGTCTATCTAGATTTATAAACTTGATTTAACTTGTGATTGAAATGTATGTATTTATGACATATCCATATTTTATACATAATCAGAAATATAATTAATATTTGTATTGATGAGGTATTATTTTTAAAATATGGATATATACAATACACAATAACAACCCTACATGATTAATAACATTTAGATCTCCAACTTTACACATATATGTGACAAAAAAAAAAATCTTTCTAAATTATCATTTTTACTTTCCTCATTCAAGTACAAAATAAATAAATAAGAGAAAATAAACGATCTATTACTTTGTCATTTGTTTGCTACATTTATTCTATTCCATAGTCAGCTATTGTAAATTTGAATATGTTAAATCCCAGATTACTACCTAGATTTTTATCTTCTTCAAGATATACTCTCTTTTAATATATACTCTACTTTGCAAATTGCTTTTATCGCTGAAATCCGATAGACAAAATCTAGTTTGAGTATTTAAATGTATTATTACTATCTAATGGCCATTGATTTTCAAACTTTCAAATAAATGGCACTGTAATAAAGTAAATTGAATGAAATATTACTGGTAATGCATCTGTTGAAAAGTAGAAAAAGTCATATGGTACTTCTTTAATTTGATTGGTTGATTGTTTATTTTTATAAAGCGACATATTAGGACAAGGGTTTAATTTGAAACAAAAGATTCTTAATATAATTTTTAAAATGTTATATTAAAAAGCAAATAATTTACCTTAGAACTATGTTCATATAAAGAATTAACTCCAAATGGTGTGGAAACTCTGAAGTGTAGCTTCCTTGGATCGATTTCAGCTCTGAAACTACCCACACTCAAGCTTCTATGAACTATTGAGCAACAAAACCATTCAGTTATTTAATTTATTCTGTTAAATATATAGTGAATTTAAATATCACTGCAAATATCTTTTGTATACTCTTTTCAAATAATTGGATTTCTTCTTGTAGAAAACACTATTATGCATATTTCTATATATTCTATACTTCTCAGCTAAATTTAGAACCTAAACAAACTTGAAAATAAAATAAAGTCATACATCATATTGACTTAATTTGATAAGCTTGTAGTTATAAACTGAAAATAAAGAGCATGTTAATATCTCTACCGATAAATGCCAAAGAGAAAGCATTTAATATCTCTACCTAGAAATCATCCCCAAC
>JAQFVV010015247.1:0-12500 GCA_028023455.1 Epiperipatus broadwayi
AGCCAGATTTTATATAAATAATTACAATGCCAATATGTGATTATAAAAAACATATATGAACAGTCTTGTAAACATCCAAACTATAGAAATATTGCTCCTCATGTGAGCTCCATGTCTTAGACAGAAGAATAATATCACAAAAACATAATGATAGATCACTTAAATGCATACTTAATTTGTCCAAATGGGTTTGTATGTTCATGTAGTATTTTTTTTGGCTTTGATATCCATGAGTCTGATTAGATCATATATTAGGTATTAAATTGAAAATGACAATAATCGCACTTCATTTTTAACAACACTGAAGAATTAGCATTGTTTCTGATATAAACCAAACTATATTAAATGAATGCTATTGCTTGGTGTTAGTCACATATTTTTTGCATTGCCTTCCAAAAAAGTCACCAAATAGCCACAGAAATCTGTTTATTAACATAAATATATTGATGGTGATTTCTAAGTGTTGAATATCAGTGACAATTACAACAAATTTTTGCTTACATAAAAATGATCTAGTTATGTTTTGAGAAGTAACAAGTTCTGGTTTGGTAGATTTAAGTTTTGTGCTAAATACTTGCTTTAAATTATTGATAGAAAAACATTTAATGTCAAGCTGTTGCCATTTTGGAAGAAATCTTGTGGCAAGTGTTTATTCTTTAGATAAGAAATGCCTTGCAATTTAATTTTGTAAATCATTTGAAATCTTTTCAATGGCTCAACAGTATCATTCAATGAAAATATATACTTGACATGTGCATCGCAAGTAGTATAGAAATGATAAATCTGATTATTCCTGTCAATATTTTTATGCAAAATATTAAAATTAGCTTTCATTTTTGTAACAGTTGTATTAAATCCGTTCTGTTGCAAAAGTGAGTCATTTGATAAAATAGTAGAATTTAAGTTCACATTAGTAGTAGGAAAAACATCTCAAAAAACATGTTTAAAATGCAAAAGATAGAAATGAAAAAACAAGATAAAATTGAAGAAGATGAAACATTAAACAAATCAAGATACAGTTGGTGATTCCAAGAACAATAATAACAATAAACAAAATGATATATCTAATAATAAAGATATTCATTTGGTGAATATGGTAATTGTTAGGAAAAATATGAGAAAAATAGTATTTCACATAATACAGATATCAAAATTCAAAAAAGTTTTTAATAAAAAAAAAATCTGAAGAAACAAAATATGGTTTTGTAAATAGATAAATGTAAAAAACATTGAATTAATTACAAAGAAATGAAACAAAAGGTAGTTTAGATTAAATATAAAGTAAAAGATTTAGATTCACCACTAGGGTTAGGATGAGGGTAAAATATTTTTCAATTGCAGAATACTTGATAAATTATGCAATGCAGTTAATGGCCAATTTTAGTTATTGTAAAATTTAAAAATCAAAAATGATGGCTAAGGATGTGGTTAGGGTTAGGACTAGGGTTAAAGTTAGAGTAATATTTAATTTATATGGGGAATATATGTTAAATTATGAAATGCTGTTAGTTGCCAAATTTTAGTTTTTGTAAACCTTATAAATCAGCAAAAATGCCTAGGGTTAAGGTTAGAACTAGGGTTAGAGTTAAATTATGATTTGTTTAAATTGCAGAATATTCGTTAAATTATGCAATGCTGTTAATTGCTTATTTTAGTTTATGTAAAAGTCATAAATCAGTAAAAATGGATAGGGTTAATTGTAGAATTAAGGTTAAAACTAGGGTTAGGGTTAAAGTAAGGTTTGTTATAATGGAGAAATAATTATTAAATTATGCATTGCTGTTATATGCCTATTGTAGTTTTTGTAAAAAAAATGAATCAACAATGAAGGCTAGGGTTAGGGTTACAGGTTAGAATTTAGTGTTAGTGGTTAGATTAAAGGTTAAGATTAAAGGGTAGGGGTTAGGGTAAAAGGTTATGGGTTAGAGTTAGAGTTTGGATTAGCATTAGGTTAGAAGTTAGGGGTTAAAGTTAAAGGGAGGGTTAGTAGTGTATGTAAAGTAGAAGGTGTACATAGTGTATGTACTGTATGCAGTGTATGTAGTCTATGTAGTGTACGAAGTGTATGTAGTGTACATGGTGTTTGTAGTGTATGTAGTGTACATAGTGTGTGTAGCGTACATAGTTTGTAGTGTACATAGTGTATGTAGTGTTTGTACTGTACGTAGTGTTTGTAGTGTACTTAGTGTATTTAGTGTACATAGTGTTTGTAGTGTACATATTGTATGTAGTGTATATAGCGTATGTAGTGTACATAGTGTATAAAGTGTTAGTAGTATACGTAGTTTATATAGTGTATGTAGTGTATATAGTGTATATAGTGTATACGTAGTGGATGTCATATACAGTGAGAGTGTATGTAGTGTATGCAGTGTACATAGTGTATGCAGTGTATGTAGTATATGAACTATAGGCAGTGTACATAGTGTTTGTAATGTACATAGTCGTGTAGTGTAGGTAGGGTGTGCAGTGTACATAGTGTATGTAGTGTACATAGTGAATATAGTGTAAGTAGTGTATGGAATGTATATACTGTACATAGTGTTTGTAGTGTACGTATTGTTTGTAGTGTATGCAGTGTATGCACTGTTTGTAGTGCATGTAGTGTTTGTAGTGTACATAGTGTATGTACTGTACATAGTGTATGTAGTGTACATAGTATATGTAGTGTTTGTAGTGAATGTAGTGTATGTAGTACACATGTACATAGTGTTTGTAGTGTAGATAGTATATGTAGTGTACATAGTGACATAGTGTATGTATTGTACTTAGTGTACATAGTGTAAGTAGTGTATATTGTGTATGTAGTGTTTGTAGGGTATTGTACATAGTGTAAGTAATGTATGTAGTGTACATAGTGTACTTAGTGTTTGTAGTGTATGTAGTGTACATTGTGTTTGTATTGAATGGCTATCATGTAATGAATGTCATGGAATAAATGTCATGCAATGGATATCATGTAATGGATGTCATGGAATGGATGTCATGCAATTGATGTCATAAAAGGGATGTCATGGAATGGATGACATGGAATGAATGTTATGAAATGGATGTCATGCAATGGAGAACATGGAATGGATGTCATCGAATAAACTTCATGGAATGAATGTCATGGAATTGATGTCATGCAATGGATGTCATGTAATGAATGTCATGAAATGGATGTCATGTAATGAATGTCATGGAATGAAAGTCATGCAATGGATGTCATGTAATGGATGTCATGGAATAGATGTCATGCAATGGATTTCATAGAATGGATGTCATGGAATGTATGTCATGGAATGGAAATTGTGGAATGGCTGGCATCGAATTGATGTCTTGCAATGGATGTCATGTAATGAATGTCATGGAATAAATGTCATGCAATAAATGTCATATAATGGATGTCATGCAATGGATGTCATGGAATGGATGTCATGGAATAGATTTCATGGAATGCATGTCATGGAATGCATGTCATGAAATGGATAACATGGAAAGGATGTCATGGAATGGATGCTTTGTAATGAATGTCATGGAATGGATGTCATGTAATGGATGCCATGTAATGCATGTAAGGGAATGGATGTCATTCAATGGATGTTATGGAATAGTTGTCATGGAATGGATGTCATGGAATGGATGTCATGGAATGGATGTCATGCAATGGATGGCATTGAATGGATGTTATGCAATGGATGTCATCAAATGGATGTCATGTAATAGATGTCATGGAATGGATATCATGCAATGGATGTCATGGAATGGATGTCATGTAATGGATGTCATGGAATGGATGTTATAGAATGAATATCATGCAATGGGTGTCATGGAATGCATGTCATAAGAATGTATGTCATGGAATGGACATCATGGAATGGATGTCATGTAATGTATGTCATGGAATGGATGTCATGTAATGGAAATCATGTAATGAATGTCATGGAATGGCTATCATGTAATAAATCTCGTGGAACAAATGTCATGCAATGGATGTCATGGAATGGATGTCATGGAATGGGTATCATGCAATGAATGTCATAAAATGGATGTTATGCAATGGATGCCACGTAATGCATGTCATGGAAATGATGTCAACCAATGGATGTCATGGAATGGATGTCATGTAATGGATGTCATGGAATGGATGTCATAAAATGGATGTCATAGAATTGTTGTCATGCAATGGATGTCATGTAATGAATGTCATGGAATGGATGTCATGTCATGAATTTCATGGAATGAATGCCATGCAATAGATGTCATGGAATGGATGTCATAGAATGGTTGTCATGGAATGGATTTGATGTAATTAATGTCATGTGGATGTCATGGAATGGATGTCATGTGATGGATGTCATGGAATAGATGTCATGCAATGGATGTTATGGAATGGATGTCATGGAATTGATGTCATGCAATGGATGTCATGGAAAGGATGTCATGTGATGGATGTCATGGAATGGATGTCATGCAATGGATGTTATGGAATGGATGTTATGGAATGGATGTTGTGGAATTGATGTCATGCAATGGATGTCATGTAATGAATGTCATGGAATGGATGTTATGTAATGAATTTCATGGAATGAATGCCATGCAATGGATGTCATGGAATGGATGTTATGGAATGGTTGTCATGGAATGTATGTCATGTAATGAATGTAATAGAATGGTTGTCATGGAATGGATTTGATGTAATGAATGTCATGTGGATGTCATGGAATGAATGTCATGTGATGGATGTCATGGAATGGATGTCATGCAATGAATGCCATGCAATGGATGTCATGGAATGGATGTTATGGAATGGTTGTCATGGAATGTATGTCATGTAATGGATGTCATGGAATGAATGTCATACAATGGATGTCATGGAATAAATGTCATGCAATGGATGTTAGGGAATGGATGTCATGGAATGGATGTCATGCAATGGATGTCATGGAAGGGATGTCATCGATTGGATATCATAAAATGAATGTCATGGAATTCATATCATGCAATGGATGTCATGTAATGAATGTCATGGAATGTATGTCATATAATGAATGCCACAGAATGAATGTCATGCAGTAGATGTCATGTAATGGATGCCAATGAATGGATGTCATGCAATGGATGTCATGCAATGGATGGCATGAAATGGTTGTCATGGAATGGATGTCATGGGATGAAAGCCATGCAGTGGATGTCATCAAATGGGTGTTATGTAATGGATGTCATGGAGTGAATGTCATGCATAGATATCATGGAATAGATGTCATATAATGGATGTCATGGAATGAATATCAGAAACTGAATTACATGGAATGGGTGTCATGCATTGCATGTCATGGGAATGTATGTCATGGAATGGACATCATGGAATGGAAGTCATGGGGTGGATGTCATGTAATGTATGTCATGCAATGGATGTCATGGAATGGATATCATGTAATGGATGTCATGTAATGAATGTCATGGAATGGCTATCATGTAATGAATGTCATGGAATAAATGTCATGCAATGGATGCCATGTAATGGATGTCATGGAATGGATGTCATGCAATTGATGTCATAAAATGGATGTCATGTAATGGATGTCATAGAATGGATGTCATGAAATGGATGTCATGGAATGGATGTCATGGAATGGATGTCATGTAATGGATGTCATGCAATGGATATCATAGAATGGATGTCATCAAATAAACATCATGGAATAAATGTCATGGAATTGATGTCATGCAATGAATGTCATGGAATAAATGTCATGTAATGAATGTCATGGAATGAATGTCATGCAATGAATGTCATGTAATGGATGTCATGGAATGGATGTCATGTAATGTATGTCATGGAATGGATGTCATGTAATGGAAGTCATGTAATGAATGTCATGGAATGGCTATCATGTAATAAATCTTGTGGAACAAATGTCATGCAATGGATGTCATGGAATGGATGTCATGGAATGGGTACCATGCAATGGATGTCATAAAATGGATGTTATGCAATGGATGCCACGTAATGCATGTCATGAAAATGATGTCAAACAATGGATGTCATGGAATGGATGTCATGTAATGGATGTCATGGAATGGATGTCGTAAAATGGATGTCATAGAATTGTTGTCATGCAATGGATGTCATGTAATGAATGTCATGGAATGGATGTCATGTAATAAATTTCATGGAATGAATGCCATGCAATGGATGTCATGGAATGGATGTTATGGAATGTTTGTCATGGAATGTATGTCATGTAATGGATGTCATGGAATGAATGTCATACAATGGATGTCATGGAATAAATGTCATGCAATGGATGTTAGGGAATGGATGTCATGTAATGGATGTCATGGAATGAATGTCATACAATGGATGTCATGGAATAAATTTCATGCAATGGATGTCATGAAAGGGATGTCATCGATTGGATATCATAAAATGAATGTCATGGAATTCATATCATGCAATGGATGTCATGTAATGAATGTCATGGAATGTATGTCATATAATGAATGCCACAGAATGAATGTCATGCAGTAGATGTCATGTAATGGATGTCAATGAATGGATGTCATGCAATGGATGTCATGCAATGAATGTCATTGAATGTATATCATGGAATGGACATCATGGAATGGATGGCATCGAATTCATGTCATGCAATGGATGTCATGTAAAGAATGTCATGGAATGGATGTCATGTAATGAATGTCATGGAATGAATGTCATGCAATGGATGTCATGTAATGGATGTCATGTAATAATTGTCATGGAATGAATGTCATGCAAAGCATGTCATGGAATGGATGTCATGGAATAGATGTCATGGAATGGATGTCATGCATTGGGTGTCATCAAATGGATGTTATGTAATGGATGTCATGAAATTGATGTCATGCAATGGATGTCATGTAATAGATGTCATGGAATAGATGTCATAGAATGAATTACATGAAATGGGTATCATGGAATGCATGTCATGGGAATGTATGTCATGGAATGGACATCATGGAATGGATGTCATGTAAAGTATGTTACGCAATGAATGTCATGGAATGGTTATCATGTAATGGCTATCATGTAATGAATATCATGGAATAAATGTCAAGCAATGGATGTCATGGAATGGATGTAATGGAATGGATGTCATAAAATGGATGTTATGTAATGGATGGCATGGAATGGTTGTCATGGAATGGATGTCATGGAATGGATGTCATGCCGTAGATGTCATCAAATGGATGTTATGTAACGGATGTCATGGAATGAATGTCATGCAATGTATGTCATGGAATGGATGTCATGTAATGAATGCCATGGAATATATATCATAGACTGAATTACATGGAATGGGTGTCATGCAATGCATGTCATGGGAATGTATGTCATGGAATGGATGTCATGTAATGTATGTCATGCAATGCATATCATGGAATGGATATCATGTAATGGATGTCATGTAATGAATGTCACGGAATGGATATTATGTAATGAATGTCATGGAATAAATGTCATGCAATGGATGTCATGGAATGGATGTCATGGAATGAATTTCATGCAATTGATGTCATAAAATGGATGTCATGTAATGGATGTCATGGAATGGATGTCATGAAATGGATGTCATGGAATGGATGTCATGGAATGGATGTCATGTAGTGGATGTCATGGAATGAATATCATGGAATGGATGTCATGGAATGGATGTCATCGAATGGACATCATGGAATGAATGTCATGGAATTGATTTCATGCAATGAATGTCATGTAATGAATGTCATGGAATGGATAATATGTAATGAATGCCATGGAGTGAATGTCATGCAATGGAAGTCATGGAATAGATGTCATGCAATGGATGTCATGGAATGGAAGTCATGTAATGGATGTCATGGAATGGATGTCATGGAATGGATGTCATGCAATGGATATCGGAATGGATGTCATCAAATAAACATCATGGAATGAATGTCATGGAATTGATGTCATGCAATGAATGTCATGGAATAGATGTCATGTAATGAATGTCATGAAATGAATGTCATGCAATGGATGTCATGTAATGGATGTCATGGAATAGATGTCATACAATGGATGTCATGGAATGGATATCATGGAATGGAAGTCATACAATGAAGGTCATGGAATGGATATCATGGAATGAATGTCATGGGATGGATGTCATGTAAAGTATGTCATGCAATGGATGTCATGGAATGGTTATCATGTAATGGCTATCATGTAATGAAGGTCATGGAATAAATGTCATGCAATGGATGTCATGGAATGGATGTCATGCACTGGATGTCATGCAATGGATGTCATAAAATGGATGTCATGTAATGGATGGCATGGAATGGTTGTCATGGATGGATGTCATGGAATGGATGTCATGCAGTGGATGTCATCAAATGGATGTTATGTAAAGGATGTCATGGAATGAATGTCATGCAATGGATGTCATGGAATGGATGTTCTGTAATGAATGCCATGGAATGGATATCATAGACTGAATTACATGGAGTGGCTGTTATGCAATGCATGTCATGGGAATGTATGTCATGGAATGGACATGATGGAATGGAGGTCATGGGGTGGATGTCATTAATGTATGTCATGCAATGCATGTCATGGAATGGATATCATGTAACGGATGTCATGTAATGAATGTCATGCGATGGATATCATGTAATGAATGTCATGGAATAAATGTCATGCAATGGATGTCATGGAATGGATGTCATGGAATGGATTTCATGCAATTGATGTCATAAAATGGATGTCATGTAATGGATGTCATGGATGGATGTCATGAAATGGATGTCATGGAATGGATGTCATGTAATGAATGTCATGTAATGGATGTCATGGAATAGATGTCATGCAATTGATGTTATGGAATGGATGTCATCGAATGGACATCATGGAATGAATGTCACGGAATTGATGTCATGCAATGAATGTCATGTAATGAATGTCATGGAATGGATGTCATGTAGAGAATGTAATGGAATGAATGTCATGCAATGGATGTCATGTAACGGATGTCATGTAATGGATGTCATGGAATAAATGTCATGCATTGGATGTCATGGAATGGAGGTCATGGCATGGAAGTAATGCAATGAATGTCATGGAATGTATGTCATGGAATGGACATTGTGGAATGCATGGCATTGAATTGATGTCATGCAATGGCTGTCATGTAATGAATGTCATGGAAAAGATGTCATGCAATGGATGTCATGCAATGGATGTCATATAATGGATGTCATGTAAAGAATGTCATGGAATGCATGTCACATAATAGTTCTCATGGAATGAATGTTATGCAATGAATGTCATGGAATGGATGTCATGGAATGGTTGTCATAGAATGGATATCATGGAATAGATGTCATGGAATGGATGTCAAGCAATGGATGTCATCAAATGGATGTAATGTAATGGATGTCATGGAATGGGTGTCATGCACTGGATGTCATGGAATGGATGTCATGTAATGGATGTCATGGAATAGATGTCATAGAATGAATTACATGGAGTGGGTGTCATGGAATGCATGTCATAGGAATGTATGTCATGGAATGGACATCATGAAATGGATGTCATGGGATGGATGTCATGTAATGTATGTCATGCAATGGATGTCATGGAATGGATATCATGTAATGGATGTCATGTAATGAATGTCATGGAATGGCTATCATGTAATGAATGACAAGGAATAAATGTCATGCAATGGATGTCATGGAATGGATGTCATGGAATGGTCATCATAAAATGGATGTCATGTAATGGATGTCATGGAATGGATCTCATGAAATGGATGTCATGGAATGGATGTCATGCAATGGATGTCATGTAATGGATGTCATGGAATGGATGTTATGCAATGGATGTCATGGAATGGATGTCATCGAATGGACATCTTGGAATGAATGTCATGGAAATGATGTCATGCAATGGATGTCATGTAAAGAATGTCATGGAATGGATGTCATGTAATGAATGTCAAGGAATGAAAGTCATGCATTAGATGTCATGTAATGGATGTCATGGAATGGATATCATGCAATGAATTTCATAGAATGGATATCATGGAATGGATATCATTCAATGAATGTCATGGAATGTATGTCATGGAATGGACATCATGAAATGGATGGCATCGAATTGATGTCATGCAATGGATGTCATGTAATGAATGTCATGGAATGGAAGTCATGCAATGGATGTCATATAATGGATGTCATGCAATTGATGTCAGGGAAGGGATGTCATGGAAAGGATTTCATGGAATACATGTCATGGAATGCATTCATGGAATGGATATCATGGAATGGATATCATGGAATGGATGTTATGTAATGAATGTCATGGAATGGATGTCATGTAATGGAGGCCATGTAATGCATGTCAGGGACTGGATGTCACTCAATGGATGTCACGGAATGGATGTCATTCAATGGATGGCATTGAATGGATGTTATGCAATGGATATCATCAAATGGATGTCATGTAATAGAAGTCATGGAATGGATATCATGCAATGGTTGTCATGGAATGGATGTCATGTAATGGATGTCATGGAATGGATGTCATAGAATGAATATCATGGAATGGGTGTCATGGAATGCATGTCATGAAAATGTATGCCATTCAATGGAGATCATGGAATGGTTGTCATGGAATGGATTTCATGTAATGTATGTCATGGAATGGATGTCATGGAATGAATATCATGCAATGAATTTTATAGAATAGATGTCATGGAATAGATGTCATTCACTGAATCTCATGGAATGTATGTCATGGAATGGACATTGTGGAATGCATGGCATCGAATTGGTGTCATGCAATGGCTGTCATGTAATGAATGTCATGGAATGGATGCCATGCAATGTATTTCATGCAATGGATGTCATAAAATGGATGTCATGTTATGAATGTCATGGAATAGATGTCATCTAATAATTGTCATGGAATGAATGTCATGCAATGCATGTCATGGAATGGATGTCATGTAATGGTTGTTAGGGTTAGGGTTAGGGTTAGGGTTAGGGGTTAGGGGTTAGGGTTAGGGTTAGGGTTAGGGTTAGGGTTAGGGTTAGGGTTAGGGTTAGGGTTAGGGTTAGGGTTAGGGTTAGGGTTAGGGTTAGGGTTAGGGTTAGGGTAAGGGTTAGGGTTAGGGTTAGGGTTAGGGGTTAGGGTTAGGGTTAGGGTTAGGGTTAGGGATTAGGGTTAGGGTTAGGGTTAGGGTTAGGGTTAGGGTTAGGGTTAGGGTTAGGGTTAGGGTTAGGGTTAGGGTTAGGGTTAGGGTTAGGGTTAGGGTTAGGGTTAGGGTTAGGGTTAGGGTTAGGGTTAGGGTTAGGGTTAGGGTTTAGGGTTAGGGTTAGGGTTAGGGTTAGGGTTAGGGTTAGGGTTAGGGTTAGGGTTAGGGTTAGGGTTTAGGGTTAGGGTTAGGGTTAGGGTTAGGGTTAGGGTTAGGGTTAGGGTTAGGGTTAGGGTTAGGGTTAGGGTTAGGGTTAGGGTTAGGGTTAGGGTTAGGGTTAGGGTTAGGGTTAGGGTTAGGGTTTAGGGTTAGGGTTAGGGTTAGGGTTAGGGTTAGGGTTAGGGTTAGGGTTAGGGTTAGGGTTAGGGTTAGGGTTAGGGTTAGGGTTAGGGTTAGGGTTAGGGTTAGGGTTAGGGTTAGGGTTAGGGTTAGGGTTAGGGTTAGGGTTAGGGTTAGGGTTAGGGTTAGGGTTAGGGTTAGGGTTAGGGTTAGGGTTAGGGTTAGGGTTAGGGTTAGGGTTAGGGTTAGGGTAGGAGTTAGGGTTAGGGTTAGGGTTAGGGTTAGGGTTAGGGTTAGGGTTAGGGTTAGGGTTAGGGTTAGGGTTAGGGTTAGGGTTAGGGTTAGGGTTAGGGTTAGGGTTAGGGTTAGGGTTAGGGTTAGGGGTAGGGGTTAGGGTTAGGGTTAGGGTTAGGGTTAGGGTTAGGGTTAGGGTTAGGGTTAGGGTTAGGGTTAGGGTTAGGGTTAGGGTTAGGGTTAGGGTTAGGGTTAGGGTTAGGGTTAGGGTTAGGGTTAGGGTTAGGGTTAGGGTTAGGGTTAGGGTTAGGGTTAGGGTTAGGGGTTAGGGTTAGGGTTAGGGTTAGGGTTAGGGTTAGGGTTAGGGTTAGGGTTAGGGTTAGGGTTAGGGTTAGGGTTAGGGTTAGGGGTTAGGGTTAGGGTTAGGGTTAGGGTTAGGGTTAGGGTTAGGGTTAGGGTTAGGGTTAGGGTTAGGGTTAGGGTTAGGGTTAGGGTTAGGGTTAGGGTTAGGGTTAGGGTTAGGGTTAGGGTTAGGGTTAGGGTTAGGGTTAGGGTTAGGGTTAGGGTTAGGGTTAGGGTTAGGGTTAGGGTTAGGGTTAGGGTTAGGGTTAGGGTTAGGGTTAGGGTTAGGGTTAGGGTTAGGGTTAGGGTTAGGGGTTAGGGTTAGGGTTAGGGTTAGGGTTAGGGTTAGGGTTAGGGTTAGGGTTAGGGTTAGGGTTAGGGTTAGGGTTAGGG
>JAQFVV010015248.1:0-18147 GCA_028023455.1 Epiperipatus broadwayi
GCAGCAGCAGCAGCAGCAGCAGCAGCAGGTGCAGCAGCAGCAGCAGCAGCAGCAGCAGCAGCAGCAGCAGCAGCAGCAGCAGCAGCAGCAGCAGCAGCAGCAGCAGCAGCAGCAGCAGCAGCAGCAGCAGCAGCAGCAGCAGCAGCAGCAGCAGCAGCAGCAGCAGCAGCAGCAGCAGCAGCAGCAGCAGCAGCAGCAGCAGCAGCAGCAGCAGCAGCAGCAGCAGTAGCAGCAGCAGCAGCAGCAGCAGCAGCAGCAGCAGCAGTAGCAGCAGCAGCAGCAGCAGCAGCAGCAGCAGCAGCAGCAGCAGCAGCAGAGCAGAGAAACCAAGACAGAAATGATATTTTTATTCAAAAAATTTGCTTTAGTTTAGTAAAGTAGTAGTTTATTATTATTATTTTTATATGGTGCTAATATTTATGTAAAATGTTTATCTCTCTGTGTAATTTTATAAATATGATTTTATCTTTTATTTATACATTTAAACGATCTATAAATGAGGTTTTTTTTTCGGAAATAATAACTTTATTTGTATAATAAGCGTGGGTTATATATTGTACATATATTCATGTTTATACATGTCTGCTGACACAGCAAAGAGTAATTAGTTATTAAATTAGATGATGAGTACAGGCTTAAAAGTAAAATTTATGTTATGTTACTTATCAGGGGTGATCTAATTTGGCATATAAATCCCATGGCGTGTAAAGTTTGTGTCATGAATAAATAATATACATGGTCATTACTAAATATTTAATTGACTCCATGTTTACTCAGCAAGACAAGGCAGGCATGTTCTTAGATCACTTTCTTTAGCTTTATATAATAACTTTAAGAAAATGTCTTCAATAGGACCGGCCAACTCTCTATCAAATAATACCTTAATCTAATCTTCCATATGATAAAATTTATTATAACGATCCAAAACAATAGTGGAGACAGCAATCTATGTATCTGCAACTACCAGGGTGACATCTAGGCATTTGAACCTAGAAAAATTTATACAGTAGGCAGATACGTGCTGTTAAGATTCCACTTTATTTTATATTTTGGTCATTAGCCCATTGTCACTAGCTCAGTGAGTAGCAGAGATAATAAAATATAAATTTTATATCTTAAATATAAAAGGATTAAAAGACACTGCCAGAAATTAACACATAAAAATATTTATTTACGCACATATAAAATAACATTTTAAATTTTGAGGAATAAATTCAACATTTTAGATTTTTCTATTAATCTTTAGTTTTACATTTAAGTAAATTACAACCATGAGTTTAATATTTATTTAGTGAGTCAAGTATGAATAGACTACATAGATCTGCATTTGAAAAGAAAATATTCTTCCCTGATTTAACCTTAGGCAACAAATTTCGCAATCAAACTGGTGCCAATCCATCTGATGCATTTATGTATTCAATGTAGCATGAAAATACGACAACACAAAATACTATACTGTCAGGAATGTACATCTGAACAGCAAGTAGAATTAGAGAAAAAATGGTCTCTCTACCAACCAGGAATGCTACATCTGTTGGTGATCTGAACAGCAAGTAGAATTAGAAAAAAAATGGTCTCTCTACCAACAAGGAATGCTACATCTGTTGGCAAGTAGAACAATAAACATAAAACTCCATAGGAATGAACTGCGGTCCTTTGCCATCTTACAAACCCATCCATAGGCAAACAGAAGGTGTGTGGCATATATATATAATCCTTCCCATAGCGGATCTCATACTACATCTACAATTACACAAATATATCCAATTCATTGAACCAATTCAACTATGAAATGAATAACCTAAGGTTACCCTCCCTTAATATAACTTTACAAAACTATATAGCCATTCACACCCGATTTAAATTTAACATTTAAATATGTTTGCCCAGATTATTTTTATACAATTTGTTTTATAATGTTGAGTATAGATCGGCTGCACAGATTCCACGGTCAAAAACATTCCAAATTAAACACAACCAATCAAAATACAAAGTCAATCCATAACGTCAATTGCTGAAGGAATACAGGAGACCCTTTGGTGTTCATCATAAGACACCGCAGTGACATAGTTGACTTATATATTCTAATCGACTGTGAAAACCACAACATAATCAACTGCTAATGAATCTATGCAATGTCTACACCCAACTTAAATGTAATGCATTTAATAATTTCTACAATAAATATTACTACAAATAAAAATAATAAAATGGAAATGATTTTAGCAAAACTTAACTATATAAATTTAAACAATCAATTATTAATTTGAAAATCAAATAAGAGTTCATTTTAAAATTTAAATTAGCTGAATCTTTAAAAAAACAATGATGAAAGTTCTTAATTACTTTGTTGTTGTTGTTGTTAATTTGTAAAGTTCATAGCTCACGGTAGAAGAGTCTAGGTTTCTGGTTTCTGCTTTTAATTCCCACGATGCCTCCATTGGAAGAAATGTTCTGGAGATGGCAATAGCTGGTTTAAGGTATCACAGTCTTTTCATTTTTTTTTAAATAGAGAGTGTGGTATGTGCGTCCTACCACATCTCTCAAACACAAAATGCTGGAACTGTCAGAAAAAACTGTATTTCCCTTTTTATATTATCCACACAGATTCAATCAACAAAATGTCACTAATCCATCACCTTCGTTAGGGTCTGAGCCAAGGCTTAGTGCTTCCATTGGTCAAGCTAATTTCTCTTTATTTTCTTATCTACCTTTCATCAAATCATTTTAATTATACAAGAGCCCAAGGGCCAGTTTGGTTTTTGATAATTCATAAACAATCATTTCCATTTACAGATTACATTAATTAATACCTGTTTTTATTTTTAAATCTTGTACTTTTTTATAAAAAAGTATGTTCAAATACTTATTTGTTTTTTTAAAAAAAAATTTTTTTTAAAGTTTGGCCTCTGTGTGAATATATATACGTTTAACAAACATTTTAATTTTAGCGTTTAGTTTTTTACTTTTATTTGCGAACTTTTAAGTTTTTATTTTAAATTAATGTAACGACATATTTATATATCATTACATTATGAAAGTGGTCAGGTGTATGGAGCCAAAATTTCCACTTTTGAATGCATCATTAAGGTAGACATTTGAAGAATTGTATCCTGTAATCCTCTGTAAGGCAATAATTCGTAACCGAATCCACCATTCACATTGATAGAGTATGTGTTCAATGGACTCGTCAAATCTTCTCCAAAGAGTACATACTGTATCAATGTTTTGTCCCCTCTGATTACAAAGAAACATCCCAGTAGGCAAGGCTCCAAGGTTGACCTTAACCAAAAAGTCCACAAACTTTGGTTCCAATTTCAGGAACTTAGTCAGCCTTATGAGACGAGGGATTGCAACTGGGAGAAGATTATCTGTCCTAGATTTACCAGAGTGAACTAATTGATAAGAACTCCAGTATGATATTTTGTCATCAAACATAGAGCTAGAGCTTTTGATACTATTAAAGACAATAATTAATTGTTGTTGCATCCAGATATTTCTTTCATGAGGGGGTGGACGATCAGTGGGGATTATTTTTTCAAAAGGTAAGGGACTTTCTATGTTTGCATTGTCTTTGAAAATTTTAACAAGGACATTGTAAGTCCTCTGTATCAGAAAAAATTTAATCGAGTGCAGTCCTAAACCATTAAGATATCTTGGTTTTTGCAAAATATTAAGACTTATTGCTGGTGTCTTCCCTCTCCAGCACAACTTTCTGCATAGAGATTCAACCTTGCAGATGAAACAAATTGTTGGTGAAAAACCAGCTAGATAATAAATAATTTTTGGTAAAATCACAGAATTAAGTAGTGCAACCTTTCCAAACAGAGAAAGATAAATTTTAGATAGTGAATTAACAGTCTTTTCAATCTTTAAAATTAATGAAGTTTTATTATTTCAAAATTATCTTGGACAAAACAATAAATATTTAATTATCATAATTAATAATTTGATGCTATTATTTACAAAACCCTTAAAATATAATATAATCACCTTTTCTCATGCTTATACAAACATTCAAATTCAAAGGTCCTTATGGAAAAAAGCTTTATGTTAGAAACTAGTCTGGGAATATTGGATAGCTAGGAAATGGCTAGTATGACCTGAAATATTTAATATTCTCGTCATTTTGGATTAAATCTTTAATTTGCTCTTATTTTTTATCTTCTATTTTTCTTTTCAATCTCAGAACTGTCACTGGAATATGATAACAATGTAGATGCCTATCAAACATAGTCATTTGATTTAAATGTAGATTATTATTAGATCATTTTATCAATTTTGACTTTTTTATATTATTTAGTCTTTTTCTTGTAATTTTCTGCATATATTCTTCATCATCATTTAGCAGAATTAATCCTTTATCTTAATGGGTAAAAATCTCATACATTTATTTAAACAATAAAATCTGGTATTCATCTGCAAGATTCTTAGATTTATTATCATTACAAGTATCCTTTTTAGCTTATGCTGTAACATGTTATCACATAAAACTTTTCTTAAATCCTCACTTATATGTATATATAATTTTATTTTATTAAAATCTTGATTTTTATTTTTGTGATTTATGTTATGTTTGCTTTCATTTATGGAGTTCAAAACACTCTCAAATTTACATTTATTCATCACTTCATATTTTAAAATTTCTCATATCTCAGTATGTGGTTTCATTTGGTTTTTTCTCTTTTACAGTGTCATTACAAAAATTTACTTTTTTTATAAATCACATTTTAGGACATATAACTAAATTCAAGCCCTCACTTTTTTTCTATCTTCACACTTTTTTCCAAATTTGATGTGTCCATTGTGATTGTTTCATTCTCTCCAACATTTTCAACATTTGTCATACTTGTGGTAGTTTTCCTAGGTTTATTTAAAGATTTTGCATAAACTTGCATAGCTTCAGCATGATTGGTGTTATCTTCATCTTTTTTAGTTTTTTCCTCTTCTTGCACCACTTGAATACCTTAATTCATGTTTTATTGTTTTTCTTTATAATCTTCCTTCATTTTTGTACTATTTTTGAAATTCTGTCTCTCTTTTTAGTTCCATTACTTTTCTTTTTTTATATATACATTTGACATATCTTTTTTTGTTCTTTTTTAATTTTTATTTGAATTTCTTTTAATCTTTCATAAATTGAACATGCTTTTTTGTTGACTTTCTTCAAAGTTTAATTGAATTTCTTCGTTTTTTTGAATGTACATCTTTCATAAATGCACACAGAATTTTGATAGTAATTATGCCCAGTTTTTCTTTGGAAGGCTTTTGCACTGTCTGAATGATTTTTTTTTTATTAGCTCCGGTTATAAATAATGAAATATTCTATTACAAACTTGTTGGTTATTCTTATTATTTTATTACTCATCTTTTTTTCACATTTGATTCAAACTTAAAATATTTTTTACTTGCTATCATTAAATAAACCCACCAGTCTCAATCCTTTATATTAAACAATTCAAAACAAAGCAAAACTCTCCATACAGTAATGCCATCTTGTTCCAATAAAAGCAATCAATGGATGCCAGAAGGCATGTGAATAAAATCCTTATCTAGTGCCTACTCATCCAATATCCCCAGACTAGTTTCTGGCTTGTGGCCTTCGTCAGTGAGAAGCGTTGGATCTGAGAGCACTGCACCTAGTAACTGTAATTTTCTGGTATGATGTGGAGAAGCTAAATTGGAAATATCTCTAGGTGCAGTGCTCTCAGATCCAAGGCTCACTCATGAAGGCCACAAGCCAGAAACTAGTCTGGGGATATTGGATGAGTAGGCACTAGATAAAGATTTTATGCACAAGACTTCTGGCATCCATTGATTGCTCTTGTTGGCACAAGATGGCATTTCTGTATGGAGAGTTTTGCTTTGTTTTGAATTGTTTAATAACAATTATGTGCTAGTATGAGATAGTGATCATGTAATGTTGAGTGGTTTAATCCTTTATATGCAATCATATTCAGTAATATGATATACTTGCCTTATTTATTTTTTATTTAAATATATTTCCCCTTATCAATCTTTTTTCTGCCCACCTAACCTCTAACTACTGCTTTTATAAATTGCTTATATATGCACTTTTAGGAATGCTGATCTTATTTTTCATACCAAACACTTTAAAGTCAATCTGGAAACACATATTTCACACCCATTATAATATTATATTTCACTTTATGCTCAAATTATACATACATTAATATTTGGTATATGCTATGCAACTGTACAGAAGCGAAGCTGAGCTGAAGAAAAGTCCATGCTCCATGACCAAATGTAATGCATAATATCTAGATATTCATTAGTAAATAATTATGAATACAAATTCAATTATGAAATGTATATATTCAATATAGAGTTTGCATTAATAAAATAATTAAACTTAAATATAGTCAATATTAAGCAACCATCTGAAATGATGATGATGATAATTAACTTTATAACCTCACACTAAAGTTAAGCTAACTGTAATTATACCAAATGTATTTTTAACTTGTTTAATTTAAAATAAATCTTAATCTGCCAAACTTCCTAAATAGAAAGTTTACCTTTGGAAATCTTAATATTACTCAATCATCAACATTTAAAACTATTACCATTATCCCTAAATACTTATGAATTTCATGATTTTTTAAGATGCATAAATATTAGTAGCATATATATGAAATGAGTTCCAAAAGCAAAACAAACTAAATTAGTTAATACCAAAATAAGCTAATACTTTAATATAACACAGGCAAAACTCTCCATACAGTAGTGCCACTCAGTGCCATCCAGAGTAATCACTACTGTATGGAACGTTTTGCCTGTGTTAATAACAGTTATGTGTCAAGCATTGGTGGTTGAGAGGTGAGCACAGCTGCCTTACAAGCAGTTGTCCCGGGTTAGCAAGTTCGCTTCATGTCCGATGCTATGACACATGAAAAAAATAATAACAGTTATAGGCAAGCATAAAAAATGGTGTTCATGTGATACTTTAATATATACAAATAATCAGTAGTCGGTATAAAAATTATTTGTCTACAATGTTGCTATAGATATATACTTTATATAATAATCAATCTAAATAAGAATTGAAACAAACAACTATTTATATTCACAATTATTTAATTATCAACCCATCTTTTGTTGATAATTAAATAATTGTAAATATAATTAGTTGCTTGTTTCAATCTTATTTTGATTGAACATTATATTAACCTAACACTTTATTTAAAGCCAGTATAACATGAAATCATAGCTTATACATTTAAAATTGCTACTAGATAAATATATACAAATAATAAAACCAAATAATTATAAATATTAAATCTTAAGGCCTTACTAATAATTATAATGATATCTCACAAATTGTCTTAATTTTTTAAAACTTTAAATCATGGTTTTCTGAAGATATCATACTTTAATTATATATCAATAAGTATATAGTAATCCATTCATGATGATGTTTGTCTTGTTTGAATATTGGTGATAATAGATAATGAATATTGTATGTCTTGGTAAGTCTTGTAGCAGAGTTATTTCTTTTTTTATGGCATGGTTTTCTTTACTAAAGTAGGCAATGTTGCATACTATGAATTTAATGTTAATCTCTGGATCCATTTGCGTAATCTCAGGTATTTAAATGGTTTTTTTGGTTTTATGTGGTAAATAGACTTCTGCAAGGCAACATAATAACAGTTTGCTGTGATAAATGGAATATTGAAAAATCCAAAACTATTGGGTGAAAAAAAATGTCACACCTAGCAGTTTCTCTTATCTTCATGGAATCACTCTGAACTACTTGTTAAGTTAAGAATTAGAATATATTGCTGTCATTTTTATTTTTAATATATTTATACTTTACGTTTTTGTTTTTTACACACTTCACATTTTTGTTTTTTACACCAACCACTTACTCAAGAATGTTTTTCAAAAATAACTTCATCAATTTTTTGTTTTTTTTTCATATGTCCTAGCATAGGCTGGGAGGTGAACCTGCAACAACCATCTGCAACCAACTGCTTGCTTGCAAGATGGCTGCAGTGACCTCTCCGCTAACAACGCTTGACAACTTCATCAATTTTATCTAAAAACATCTCACTAATTACAAGAATAAATATTTATTTTCACAACCTGTTTGAAACAAATACTTTTACCTAATATTTTTACATTATATGATTATTTTCTAAAGAAAGCTTTTTATTTATTTATGGTAGTGATAAGAAGATAAAAATGTCATGATTGGCATAAAAATTAATATACAATCTTTCTTAATTTTAGTTCTCCATAATTTATATATTATATTCAGATTTGCCATTCAATTTGCTACAAGAAATGGTAAATTATTTATTTTAAACCTTATCCAGTAGGCAAATCTGAAAGGTTCTAAAATACAATACAATCTTATAAACTATACAGTTCACATTATTTTGCATGTTCTAAAACTAAAATTTTTTTAAATTTTATTATTATTGTGCTTAAGTATTATGGGCTGAATTACAATACCTAGGCACAATTATCTGACTTAAAACAGTAAACAGTGAACAAACTGAAATCTTCATTTCTTAGATAGCTTTAGTCTTAATGTCATTTAATTATTACTATATTTAAAATGCTATCTTTTAAATTGTCTATGTTGGAGAACATCAACAATTATTACTATTATTTCCATTACAATGATGTAAGAGCAATTGTCAATTTCAATGGGTATTTGAATGTCTGCATTATATTTAAATTTGCCACAGAATATTCAAATGTCTTAGTGACAAGAATGTCACAGAAAATATTAATAATTGTTTGATGTTTTATTTAAAACATTTATTCAAAATATTTACCACAAGTAAAAGATTTTTAATACAGGATAAAAACTATATTTTTTGATATGGTTAATATATTTTCAGATGTTTAAAACAATTTATGTGGGATCTACAAAAGTAATATTTAAATTAATAATTGTTTTATATTTCAATAAAAATGTATTTGTGCTTATTTAAATGAAATACATTATATTATTTAACTTATGACAGCACAAATAAAAAACTTTTTGTTTCCATTTTCTCCCCTTGAAAAAAAGAATTCATTATCTTAGGGTGAAGGCAATAAACAAATCAACTTGCAATAAACTGTTTTATAAATATTAGGTGAAATTTAAGTTTTCACTTGAGAAAAATAAAACGTAAAATAAACCTGATAACATTATATTTGAATGAATTTATGTGAATTTCTCTATTTTAATTACTGTATAAACATCTGCAATATTATAAAACCTTCAAGCTCTTTTTTCTTCCTGAACATGACCACAGAGACTATTGTTGTCATAAATATGACATTTAAAATGTTTTTTCTATTGCAAATACTTGATAATGTTGGATAAATATGTTTTATCAGAAATACTCTGCTATAAAATATTCACATTATTACAAATCAATATAATACTATTTGCTATCACATCATCTGAAATTTTCATTAAGCATATCTAGAAAGTATTTTCTAGATTTTAATTATGTTCCATATTATATTGAATATATTTGCTGTCCCCACCACATTATTTGCCATATTTACCTATTCACACTCCAATGTAATTGTTATTGATAGAAGAAGGGAAAAACCTAAAGAACTTGATTTAATTTATTTAATTTGAATGGTAAATGTTAAATTCACTTCTATTATGATTTTGTATACCATATTTTATTTCAGGTGCATATTATTTTCATATTACATGCTATATTTCTGTAATTGGCTAAAACAGAATACAAAAATACTGGTTATTTTTGTAATTATTTTTATTAAATATAATATTTTTTTTAAAACAGGCAAAAACTCACTATACATATTGCCACACACAGCAAGCTAGAGTAATCAATTGATGGCAGAAGGCTGGTGCATAAAATTCCCCATCTAGTGCCTACTCATCCAATATACCCAGACTAGTTTCTGGCTTGTGGCCTTTGTCGATGAGAAGCCTTGGATCTGAGAACACTGCACCTAGATCTTAGGATCTAATGAAACCCTTTAGCAGACACCTTTTATCTCCACTTAACTACAAAACTATGAGTCTTAAATTGAAAATACCTTTATATTTTCAATCCAAGCTCATTAGCTTATATAGTCATATAGGTCTGAACTCAGTTCAGTACCCATACATTTTAGTGTCTTTGGTTCTTTAATAATCATAGCCACAATGCTATTAGGCAGGATTGGTTTTAATCCAATAAACATCACATTCTTATGCTTGCTTATAACTGTTGTTAAAATAGGCAAAAACTCACTATACGTATTGCCACACACAGCAAGATAGAGTTACCAATGGATGCCAGAAGGCTTGTGCATAAAATCCCCATCTAGTGCCTACTCATCCAATATCCCCAGTTAGGTGGAGATAAAAGGTGGCTGCTAGAGGGTTGACTAGTTTCTAGCTTGTGGCCTTCATCAGTGAGGAGCCTTGGATCTGAGAGCATTGCACCTAGATCTTAAAATCTAATGCAACCCTCTAGGAGCCACCTTTATCTCCACTTAATTGGGGATATTGGATGAATAGGCACTAGATGGGGATTTTATGCAAAAGCCTTCTGGCATCCATTGATTACTCTAGTTTGCTGTGTGTGGCAATACGTATAGTGAGTTTTTGCCTGTTTTAACAACAGTTATAAGCAAGTATAAAAAATGGTGATCATGTAATATTTTTTTAATTGGTTGCTTTAACAATTTTTTTTTAAATGTAATGCAAAATATGTTTTTTTATTAAACGTTACTAATTTATAAAAGTTTCTTAACATTGCTAAGTATGTCTTTCATCTAAAATATATGAGGATGGATTGAGAGATCATGAAAGTACAAAACACTTTAATGTCAAAATACATTTCAGTGTTTGTGGCTATTTCTGCAACTGGATGGAAATCTTGACTATGCAATATATACTATATGCTGTAGCAAAGAGCACGCACACTGATGTTTTTTACAATGTGTTTTATTTAATGGTGGAATTACTTCATTCACATAAACATAGTGGTTGTGATATCATCAGACAAACTTTCATTGACCAATCAAACAACAGACAAAATAAGGATTTTATATATAAGATGTGAACAGATGACTCATAATAAATGAGGTAATCCACAATGAGCAATTGCAAAAGAAAAAAATCAATTAACAAAATGAAACTTACTTAACATAATAATAATAACATAATGAAACAATAAATATTATTAAGTAAATAAATATTGTTATCAAACAATTTATTATTTAGTTGGCAGCTACTAATACATAATTAGTTCAATAAAGTATTTTTAGAGTTGTGTTTACCATGTGTATTGAATCAATAGAAACAAAGACAGGTTTTATTTTAGTATAATAGTACAAAAATTCATATAATATTTTTCTTAAATAATTTAGACAGTATGCATAATTTGTTGACCACTTTATAAAATTATATATTTATATTTTCTCAATCATATGTACAAGATTTTTACAGTAATTACTTTTATACATAATATGTAAGATGATGCAAGTAAGCATACATTAGCTTAAACTATATAAATAGTAATAATAATAATTCCCAATAAATATTATTAACGAATTTCCACAACAACTTTCAATTACAAAATCAAAAAATCAAAAAGGATATTGGATTAAAAATACATAAATGTATATTAGACAATACATATACAATCAAACATAATGTTTAAATGAAAAAATGAATTGCCTGTTAAATCTTTTTTTTTTATTTGCAAGAAATGCAAATAAGTACAATGTTTATTAATGGTAACAGAATTTCATAATATATTTACACATTCTATATATAAGTAAAACAAAAATACAGTTCACTATCTTTATTTTTTTTTCCATATATCAAAGCATTGGCCGGGAGGTGAACCCGCAGTCAAGCGTTGGTAGCCGAGAGGTCAGTGCAGCAACCTTGCAAGCAGTTGCTGCGGGTTCGCTTCCCAGCCAATGCTTTGACATATGAAAAAAAATAGTTCTTTACCCTTTCTATATTGTGCTGAAATTCCACAATGTTCCACTGGGTGCATTTTTATATTAACAGTTCATAAAATATTTTCCAAATTGTTTATAAAATTAAATGCAGTGAACCAACATGTAATGCAATTCACTACACTAAGTCTTGTGCTAATTGAGCTACAAGATTACCACAGCACAATATATATACAAAACAGACATCAATATTAGATCTATATTGGAACATGAAATCAAATATGGCCACAATTTCAATATACTTAATATTAAAGTTGTTTGGGCTGAGCACAATGATTGAAAAAGAAAATATAAAGAGATGTGATTTATTGAAAATAATATAATATAGTAAACAGGAAAGACTCACACATTGCATTATCACATAAAGATATGTTTAAATTATTTAACTTATAAATTCTATTTATATAAACCTATATTAGTTCTATGAATATAACTGACCTAGCCAAAGCAGTTCTAAGCTACAATTTTAAATAAATTATTGTTTCCAGTATAGTGTACCATCATTATTTATCTTATTATACATTTTATATTAATTCCAAATTTCCAAGTTCCAATTTAGAACTATGAACTTTTACAATGGATTTCAAATTTAAAATGATATCCCATACTTGAATTCAAAATATTTTATTGTGAACTCCAATCATACATTAATAATGGTAGTTTTTTATGTTGTTGATTGACTTTATAAATTTATATTTCATTATTTAATTCAATATATTTGCCACCAGGCAACAAATTAGATTTTAATGTTAATTATACTTATATTCTCAATAGAATAGGCAGATAAACCTTTCACAGACAATAACATTACTATTTTATCGATATTATTCATAATGGTCTAAAAATAAATTTATAATTATGTCCACAGGGTTTATGTTATTAAGATGTTGATACATATTAAAACTGACAGCTGGATTTCTTGTTCTTTTTTCTTTCAAAATGATGTTCTATAATATATACAGATATATCTGAAATGTTTCCATAGTGCTTAACTTCCTTCAGGATCAAGTTTAATTGCACATTTATTCATTTAATTTCCTTACTTCAGCATTTCCTATTATTAAAATGATTTTTACTAAAAAAAATATATAACTCTATAAATTAGAATAACAAAAATTACATAAACTGTTGACATTCCTTCTAACATACTTGCTTTATACACATTACATAATATTTTAAACATTGTTTCAAATAGTTTAACTATTTTGTAATCATAATATATTTTTATTAATCGTTGAATATTATCCAATTATGTCAACATATAAGTTCACATATATAAATTCCAACAATAACTTAACCTTATTAAAACAGGCAAAACTCTCTATACATATTGCCACTCAGTGCAAGCCAGAGTAATCAATGGATGCTAGAAGGCTTGCACATAAAATCCCCATCTAGTGCTTACTTATCCAATATCCTAGGTGGGGATTTTATGCACAAACCTTCTGACATCCATTGATTACTCTGGACAGCACTGAGTGGCAATATGTATAGAGAGTTTTGTCTGTTTAATAACAGTTATAAGCAAGCATAAGAAATGGTGATCATGTGATGTTTATTGGCTTAAAATCATTCCTGCCTAATAGAATAGTGGTGGCTATGGCTATTAAAGAACCAAAGTCACCAAAATGTATAGTTATTGAACTGAGTTCAGACCTATATGACTATATAAGCTAATGAGCTTGGATTGAAAATATTATAGTGTTTTCAATTTAAAACTCATAGTTTTGTAGTTAAGTAGAGATAAAAGGTGTCTGCTGGAGGGTTGCATTAGATCCTAAGATCTAGGTGCAGTGCTCTCAGATCCAAGGCTCCTTACTGATGAAGGCCACAAACCAGAAACTAATCTAGGGATATTGGATGAGTAGGCACTAGATGAAAATTTTATGCACCAGCTGCCTAACATCCATTGATTACTATGGCTTGCACTGAGTGGCAATACATATAGAGAGTTTTGCCTGTTTTAATAACAGTTCTAAGCAAGCATAAGAAATGGTGATCATGTAACGTTTATTGGCTTAATAACTTAACCTCCTGTTTATTTATGCTTAAGGACTGATTCTGAGATATTGTATCAGATAATTAAAATGTTGATTATTTATATCTTATATTTATTTTTTATCTTTATTATTATGTCATTCTTATGATAACAAAATCAGCATTAATTTTAAAAAATCATGGAGTTTGAACTTAAATTCCACTATTATATTTATCCATTCACTCATAAGAAAATCCTTTAGCTTAAATAAAATCTCAACATGTATTCAACAATAATGTATTTTAATAGCTAATAGCAATTTCCCTTTAAAAATATAACTCAAAACTTTATCTTTACCTCTAATCTGTTCATAATTAAATGTGATCATCTATCAACATTTCGTAATCCCTGTGCTACATAATAAACAATATATATGTTTTAATAGTTATCTATCTGGTAACTCCCCCCCCCCCCAAATAATTAACTCAACAAACTTATCACCAAATTAATTGATTTATTTACATGTATATATATACACCTATATTTTACATACCAATTATCATTTAGTTTAATGGATTATATTCAGGATTTGTCCCTAGCATTTTCATAAAAATATTCTAATAATTGCTGGTAGGATAATATCCTGATAATGGAGCACCTCTCTCTAATCTGTTTTTTGTTTGACTATCATTATTATTACCAATATGTGGAGATTTTCTCCAAGATGCTTATTCATGGATCTTCTATACATCATAATAGTTGTATTCTCTCTATTTCTGTTTATTTGAAGACTAGCCACAGCATAATTATTAGTTTCTTTCTGAGAACAATATACATTTTCTAAAGGTATTTCACTTGCTTCATGTGTACTCAATATTTCTGGTATCTCTTTCACAGTGTGCCTATCTGCATTAATCAATGTTTATTTCATGTGTCTTGGCAATTTTTTTCTAATAACTGTGGCAATTTCATTTCTCATCAAAGGAAATATGGTGACAATTTTTTTATTACACTGCTTGAGGTCTAAAGAATTGAGTATACCTGCCTTTAACATGGTTAAACTTTTCCCAAATTATCTTATACCTAACATGGTCTTGCTTAATTCCATCCCAAAATGAATACATTTAAAATCAACATAAGTTTTAGATTTTTCAAATAAAAACCTCTACAATTTTTTTTTCAGATGAATATAAGTGTTTGCTTGCCACAGCTAATTTTCTTCATTCACTTAATTTGCAATGCACATAAATATTTTGTTGAGTTCTCATTGTATTCTCCTTTGAAAGTTTTTGCTTGTATAAATTTGGATATATTATTATTATCATTGGTCTTACTCTCTCTCTCTCTCTCTATATATATATATATATTGTGCCCTTTTGTATGGGTCACCATTTAAGTTTTGTGCTAATCTAGTGGAAAATTTTAAATTTAAGAAGTATTTTAAAAGTGTGATGTTGACTTTGCTTGTGGTAATGTTACCATAAGTTTAATTAAGGCAATCTATGAGTGTTTGATATGTGAATTGTGTTGATCTTGGGAAGATATTTAAATGATGATGATTATGATGTAATACTGCATTAATAAATTTAATGACAAATGTTTAAAGCTAAAATATTTAAAGACAAGTTAAAATTAGAAAAAAATATTTATTTAATTTGAAATATATGTTAAAAGTGAATAGAAATATTTTAAATTATAAGTATTTAAATTGAGATTAATATTTGATTTTAATCATATCAAATAATTATTTTGAAATCTGATATAATATCTTATTTATTTTTTAAAAATAAATATTTATTTTAAAAGCAATTGTTAAGTTTATTTTTAGACGACAGCAAGCGTTCTTGTATTATAAAGAACAGATGTTATACACACACGCGTGGAAGTTGTCTAATAAAGTTGCAATTATTATTTTACAAAATCATGTTGTAAAATTTATAAATAATACGTGAGTTATCACGAGATAAAAATAAAGATATTAATGTAAAATATTAAGTTTGATTTTAAAAATATTGTCTTAAAAATGTAACGTATTTAAAAAGATTTAGTTTATTTTAAATGATCTTATAAAAGTTAAGATTTAAATTAAGTGAGAAATAATATTTCAAAAGAATGTTTAATAGATTTAAATAAACGATAAATATTGTTTTGAAAGAATTTGATAAAATATCAAATATTAAATAAGTCATTATTTTATTTTTAATATTGTGTTGGTAAATATGTAAATAAGTTAAAAATTTTTGATTGTTTAAACCTACCAATCAGATAAGGAGTTTCTGGCAGTATATAAGCTGGATTCAATTGTTGAGGGGGGCTCTCTACAATAAAACTTCTAAGTCGTTTGTGCTATTAAAAATAGCTGAGTAAATTTATAAACGCTCTTAAGAATCAGTTTTAAAATTATAAGAGTGTTATTGTATAGAATTTTATAAAAGTTTAAATAATGAATATGCAGTAGATATCTTAATAATTCCCTATTATCTTCTCAATATCGAAACTCAATTTACGTACAAATAATCAATGGAAACATCGCGTATCGGAAAAATATGTCAGAAACTTTATGCTATAGAAGTAACAGACGCTGGATTAGTACATAAAACTACAAGATGGAGAAAAGTAGTATTTTGGACTAAAAATAGTTTTCAAAAGTTAAATTACTATTGTCTATTACTAATAGATATTTTAAAAAAATATAAATATTTCTGTAAAAGAAAGTATTTTGACAAATTATAGAAGTAAAATGTATATCTTATGGAAAGATATAAGATGCAGTAGTAATTTTAAATAAATACTTGCCTTGTTAAGTCTTTATGCTTAAAAGACTAGAGATTGATAATTTGAAAAGGCAAATATATTATAAGTATAAGTATTTTAAAAATCGTAATATAATAAAATTATTTTATTAAAGTTATCTAAATGCTGGACGTTATAGATGAAGAAATTAATTCTTACCGGATTATGGTATTTATAAATGCGCCAGTAATACATGGATATCCAAGTCAAGTTAAACTAAGCCAAGCCAAACTAAGTTAATGTAAAATAATTGAAGGATAATTTTATAAATTATAACTTAGTTTTGAAATAATGACTTTTTGAATAATATTCTATGAAGAACTGGATCCAGACAAAACTTATAACTATTGTTTTAATTTTGTTTTGTTTTCTTGGGAACTTATTTTATTTTTAAAAAAAGAACGTTATCATTTTTTATTATAAACTTTCAAGAAGCACGTGATTCAACGGAACAGGAAATAGTGTTTTATTGACTTTATACGGAGGATATTTGTTAGAACTTTTATGGTAGGACAAAAATCGACGATGGACTATGTAATATGATTTTATTTTATTTATTTAACATAAAATTTAAATATTATTAAATTTTTTAAAAGTAGGTTAGGTACATTTATTAAATAGTAACTTAAAAATAATATAATAATTAATTACATAAACTTATTTTTATAATTAATATAACACGGAATATTCTAATGAATGTTTATGAGTGAAAATGTGAATGATTTTTATTTTATGAAGCTGCAAATTCCGAAGAATACTGGATAGCAGAATGGACATTATTATTATGGTAAAAAAATATTGTATAATGATTTTTAATGAATTTAATATGTTTTTCTTTAGATCAACTGAATATTATGTTGTTGTAGAATGAATGGATAAATATATTATGAAAACGCATACATTATATTGACAGCAAACTTTATTAAAATATGCATAATTTTTAATTTGTAATATAAACATGATACAACATTGCATGGGAGCTTAGAAATAATTATATGATTCTTTCGTAAATAATTTTGATATTTTTTATTTATGCTTAGTATTAAAATGATGTTTATTATTTATCTAAGTAATTATTTTATTTTTTGCAATTTAGAAAAGGATTTTAGAAGTCTATATTTTTGTGTATTTTGTTTATTGAATAAGTTAGGTTACGTTATGAGTAGAAGCCTATATTTAGATTGAAAAGTTTACTAAGAATATTTTATTTGAAGTTGATATTTGTTTCCGGAAAATGTTTTAAATAAGTTTAGGATATGTTATAGATAGAAATTTATTAGAAAGGTTAGTAAAGCACATAGGGTAAAATAATGATTTTATACAGAAAGGAATCATAAAATTTATCTAATGTAATGTTTTATGAATTTAAAATTGATAAATGATTTAAATATTGTTTGAATAATACAAATATA
>JAQFVV010015249.1:0-18142 GCA_028023455.1 Epiperipatus broadwayi
GTGTGAATAAAGTTGTTATTTGAAAGTATTCACCTATAGATGTTATCTTTACTGATTTATAGGAATGTAATTGCCTAGACCACTTGTTTTAAATCTTATTACTATATATAACTTTATTAAAGTTTTCTCTTGAACTAACTATTGTCTATCAGTGACTACTAAAATTTTGGATTAAAAAAATATATATTCAGCTTTTATATTTATCTATTTCCATAGTCATTTATGATTGTATGGGTTTCTCTTTTTTCTCTATTACTGTGAATTCTCATTCTAGTCATCTTCAATATAAAATTTTAACTGAAAAAAACTGGGAATATTTCATGTTTTTCCACCTATCAATTTTTTTTCTTTCTGTACTCAACAATATAATAGATAACCTTTTGTTTAATTTTTTTTTTCACAATATATCTTCAATTATTTTTCTATCTTCTTTTTTTTTTTTTGCTCTGCTAATTTCTTCAGCACATTTCCATGTTAAATTTATTCCAGTTTTTTTTTTCCAAAATAATTGATCAATCGAACTATCATCAGTTTTTACTTCAGATGTAGCCGAATATGTTTATTATATTTTGTACATGCTTTTTTTATATTTTTTAAAATATGTTTATTTAACGTTTTAATATTTTACAATAGTGTAAATTTAATATACCTTATTATAAAATAATTTATGATAAATTTTAATAGTTCTGACATTTCAGTTTTTATCACTTCATTATATAATGTTGTATTTTGTTTCAACTTTAAACTTTCAAGAATTTAGAATATATTACAAGATTTATGAAAGCATCATGTTGCATATATAATGTTTCTAAAGCAAGCTATATAACTCGAACGTTTTTTGCAGTTTTAGCACATTTGTCAAAACTTAGCAAATCCAGGTAAAAAAAATCGATATTAATTTATAAATGTGTATTTGTTACAATTATTAAGAAGTATAAAACAAGAAAAATTAAATTTGTTCAAAACCTGGATACCTGTCAATTAATAAACCTTATCATTCACTGTTTCTTTACGAGAGATTGTTGATGAGATCTTTGTTCTGCAATAGGCTATTTAAATATTATTTTACATTTGCAGCTATAAAAGTATATATATATTTTGCATTTCGATAATTAATTAGACTTATTTTAATAAGTTTTATTACTTTAGTTTTTTTTTAATATTAGAAGTAATTAAAATATAAATGTGTGATTAAATTTTAATATGTTTAATTGATAACATATTTTCAATTTTATTTATCTAATAATATATTGTATATAATAAAATTTTGAATTATTTTAAGTAAATAGATTGCTTTTTCTAGTCATTAATTTCTGCTAATACAAACATATATTAATTAAAACTTTCATTGTTTTTTTAATAATTACATATAATCAGATCACTGTTTCTAAATTGAAAGTAAACAGTTATTATTAAATACTCTTGTTATTGCCAATATTATTATTATTATTAAAAAGTTTGCTGAAAAAACATCATTTGAAATTATGAAATCAACAATCCGTTATTTCATATTTTAATATCAAATGAATATCAAATTTAATGTTTTAATATATTGACAACTAAGGATTATTTAAGTAAACAGTTTTTAGACATATCTGAATTAACCATTTTATTTTATAATATGAATTTTTTTCTAAAATCTCATTAATAGCAAAAAATCATATGCTAACTGCTTTTTTTAAAAGAATAAAACAAATACTCTGTCAGTTATTTGTAGTTAAATATCTTGGAAAGGCAAATTTTCACAAAGGTTAAGCTGATAAATCTTTTTTAAGTTTTCATGCAAATAAAATATTAAGATTTATAAATGAACAACCACTTTTATAAACAAGACAATATATATATATATTTTTTTTTTTTTTTTTTTTTTTTTTTTTTTTTTTTTTTTTTTTTTTTTTTTATTATTATTATTATTATTATTATTATTATTATTATTATTATTATTATTATTATTATTATTATTATTATTATTATTATTATTATTATTATTATTATTATTATTATTATTATTATTATTATTATTATTATTATTATTATTATTATTATTATTATTATTATTATTATTATTATTATTATTATTATTATTATTATTATTATTATTATTATTACATGTGCAAAAATAAAAATTACATGGCATAATTGTTATCTGGTAAGAGAGATAATTTGTAGATAGAGAAATTGAAGATAACTTGATTACCTCTAGTTATGATTTATTTTTTTATTAATAAATAAATAGTATTTATAAATAAATATAAATAATTTTCATATTGTAAATGTTTAATTCTATGTAAAATGTAATTAATACCAGATTGTGTTAGAGCAATTTCCTATAATAGGATGCGCCAATGGCATAAATTATATAATTGATTCACTTTATGAAGTGGTTTATTTATTTATAAAAAAAATATTTATTTATAATTCAGTAGTTAAATAAATGTTGCTCATCTTTTCTATTTAAATAAAATGTAAAATTTCTAAGACATTCACTGCTTCAGATGTGAAGTGTCTGAAATATTTGATTTTCTGATTCTGAAATTATTTCCTATTTCTGTGGATAAACGTTTAGCTTTCTGAAACTAGTGAAAGTTGTTTATTATTATTATTTTACATTTATATTATTTATATTTGTATGTGTTTTTCTGAGTAACTTAAAAGAAATTGTCTTCCACAAATTTATTCGTAATTTAAACTCACTACTTTTTTTTAAAAAAAAAAGCTAAATAGAATAAAATACTTTATGGTGCATGATAACACAATTGAAGTGATATAAATAGATGATTATGATTTTATTAAGTGTTGAGAATAAAAAGTAGATAATAATAAAGTCTTTGTGGAATTGTTACACAAACATAGTATGAAGGAAATGAAAGATAAATGCTTTTTACTTTGATTTTTACAAAGTAAATGTAAAAGATCTAATATTGTAATGTGTCAATCATTTTTAATTTTTTGAATTAAATATCATTTCTAGGTGTAAATAATGTATTGTATTATACAATTTAAAATAGAAAATAAAATTGTGCTAAGGATCTTATATTGATTTTGTAATTGATGGCTAAACACATCTAATAATAAGTATGTTTAAACATTTTTTGTTTTTCAATAGCTTCACTTTTTTCTATCAATGGATGAATTATGAACATTATTGAAACCATCAAAATATCACATGATACTAGTTATATAATGCTGTTCAGTAGCAATTTTTTTTCACCTCAGTTATACTTCCTAGTGTAAGTCTGAATAATCAATGCCAGTTGATAATGGTTAATAAATCCCTATCAACTTATCCTATTCAGAGTTTCTCAGCTATAAACTAGAACCTAATTTGGGAATATTGTATAGGACAGCAATAGATAGAGTTTTAGTAAGCATAAGTATCTATTGATTACTCAAGCTTACAAGTGACATAACTAGGTTGTAAAAAAAGAGAAATTGATACTGAATATACTTTTCAAACATTTATTGAAAAATTTCATTCAATAAATAAGAAATATAATTTGTGTTCATATTTTTAAAATAAAAAAAGTAATGGTATTTAGCAAAAATATAATATTAACAGATGCTATTATTTTTATTTTTTGTAGCAGAATCTTGACTATTATTTTTTCTCATTTGTCTTTTTATATTCTAATTTGAAAAGCATGCCTTTACAAAAAAAATACTTTGTGCTTTTATTTGTCTTACTTGTGGCATGGACATATCCAAATTAGGTGAATCTTATAGATATTTTTACTGATTATAAACAGGTTTATGAACATTTTTCAAGTAGTCATGTTATTTAATTCAACTAGTCATCCAATATTGATCAACAGTGAAGAGTTGGACAAGTAATTGTTCATGTGCTGTAAATACAACAAAATCACAACTATAATATGTTATCTTCATCTTGGTAAGGCAGGAGTTTTACTTCATTATCTCATCTTTATAGAAAATGTATCATTAAAATTTTTAGAGTCAAGCAATGCTAGAAAATATTTCATTATTATTTTAATCAGCACTATTTTAATTTTAAATAAAAAATTGGCATTAAAAATTATTTTCTTCCAAAAAAAAGATATTTAATAAACTCCAAAATAAAGAATAATGAATTAGCTATAGAGAATTGCTAAATATTTTTAATTTAACTCTTGGAGACATTTTACCAAGAGATTACAAAACAATAGTATTATAACATTGGTATTATTTTTTAGTAGTAGTATTGTTAAAAAGCCTCAAAATCATTTTCTATTAAGTAAGAAGAACAGACTAATTACTTTCTGAGGTTTTAAATGAACTGAGTGAGATTTTAATGCCACTTCTTGTGATCTTGTTTTTGTGACAGTTATTGATTGCTCTGTGATTATTTTTGATAAATTTCCATGAATGTACTATTTACCAATGTGCACCAGTTAGTGTGGAATGTTTAACGGATTTCATCTCTAAGCTTGAAGTCAAGAAAGTACCTGGGGGTTTTTTTTTCGGATGATAACTTTTTCTTATGATACCATAAATTGGCACATGCATATGAGAATACTCATTATTTTTTATATCTATAATCATGACAGAAAAAATAAGTTGCAATTTTTAATTTGTAGAAGCTATAAAATCATCACTCAGAATAAGTACCTAAAAACAGATCTAAAATTTATTGGTTATACTCTTAATTGCATTTGATGATGACTTTTGTAGATCACTTTGAAATACAAAAATATGAAATAAATTGGGAGAGAAAGTTTAATATTAAATGTAACATTATAGGAGCATGAATATTTAGTGGAAAACATGAAACCAATTTGCTTGAAAGATGCAAATATTAGAAACACAAGTGAAGTGGGATTGTATTAATTGTAATATAAAAGAATAGCAGTTTAGAAATTCATCTATACTAGACATAACATCAAAATAATTATTCAACTTAATAAAAGATAATTCAGATTTATGGCGCAACAGAATGCTTATAGTCAAACTAAATAACATTTTAAAACTGTATTGCTAGAATTGGAAATAATTAATAAATGGATGCATTGTGAATATGGCTGATAAAAAGTCCATAAACTTATGGATTTTTTTTAGAAAAAAAACTCTGTATATTATGTATTAATTTTTTGAGAAAAATCTAAAATAAAAATGAACATGGAAGCATCCAAATAAGTATACAGTAGCTGGATTATATTTGACTAATAAGAGGTATGGATTCAAAACTATAATGTGTTTTAATACACTGTACAGGTTTACACACACCTGCACATATATACTGTAATGTATAAGGGATTCGAACTCAGACTTTCCTATGACCCTCAACTCTCCATGCCATCTCATATTGCTGACTCACCGGATCACACACCTGTTAAATTGGTTATAATATGAGATCCATTTTACTGTTAAAGCTAGAAAAATAAAATCTATTAAAAAGTCAGTGCTAAGAAATGATAGATTTAATCTTTAGAAATTGTCTAGTGGATTTAAACTAGAATTTGGAAATTGTTTTAAAGCAATATTGACTTCAAAGCTGCCCTCAGATTTAGTTCACAAAAAGATAACCAATACTGTAATAAGAATTTCTACACAGTTAGCTGGTATAAAAAGGTGAATGGGAATCTGTAAATGGTATGAAAATAGTTAATGATAATATAACAAAATATAATGTGAAAATGAAATAAAAACTGTAAAAGGCCTTAAAAAAGATTCAAAAATGTAGTACATCTTGATAGTCAAAGGAAAGTTATCTTGTTTATAAAAAGATAAGATTGGCAGTATTACTAAAAACAATTATGACAACATGTAGAACAATATGCGGAAGAATTAATAAAGTACATTATAAAAAAATACTAATAAAGATGTTAATATAGTTAAAACAAGAGCTCAAACATGCAAGAATTGAAAATCTTTAGAAAAAATAACTAAAAGTAACTAATTTATTTATTAAGTTTTATACTAAGTGTTAAAATTATTAATATATACCAGATGATTGGAAAAATACAACAACAATATTAATATTTAAGAAGAATAAAAAGAATGATATTAAAAATTATAGAGCGGTCAGTTTTTTCATCAGTTTTCTATAAGATCTTTACTAAGACTGTTACAATTCATTTACAAAGAGGATGCAAAAGTATTTATATTTTTATTTCACCTTCAAATATTAAGTGAAGTTACACAAGAGATTGAGAATTTGAGCTGCTATTTTAATTATGAAAAGTCATTTGATTCTGTTAATGTTTTGACAGTGATTAATATTTTGAGATATCAATTCATAGATCTAGAAAAGAACATTGTTAAATTCTGAATAATATTTACAAAATGCAATAGTAGTAATTAGATTACATAATAATATGAAGAAGGCTAATATTGGTAATGGTGTACAAAAGAATAATTACATTTTCCAAAAAATTTTAGGCAATTTTAAAAAAAAATCTATTGTGGATTAAAATTGAATGCTAAAGGAATAAAATAATTAAATATTATTTAGATCATGTAGATTTTTCAGGTGATATTATTATTTTTTGAATAGTGTGTCAGAGTTTTAAAAATGGTATGAGAGTTATCAAATAAAACAACCAAAGCAGTTCTCTGAGGAATTCCAATGCATGAAACCATAGTCAGAGGTTGGGGGATGGGTCCTGATAGAGTTATTTTAAATGCTTTCTCTAGCTAAGCATTTATCACAAAGCTTGTTGAGCAATTGTTGGCAATGTTTATTGTTTATATCTTACAAGCTTAAGAGAATTGGGTTGTGTGATCTATGTCTCTGTTTTTAGAAATAGTGTCTCTCTTTTTTTTTTTTTTCAGTTAAAAAAAAATGGAGAATTATGAATTATATAGAACATTTATTTTTTTGCTTTTTTTTAAAAAAAAAACTATTGTTTCACTTACTGAATTGGAATTTTGATTTATCAATGATAGATGCAATAAAATGATAGTTTATGGAAATATTGATTTTGTAAGGGGGGGGGGTATTTCATGGATCAGAAAAAGCAACAAAATACTCTAAGTGGAAAATGAAATATGCAAAAAAAAATTATTGAGATTTCACTGTGTAAAATAGCTATATTAAATTATGATCATTTTTTTTAAATTTGTGTCACATATTGTTTTGAGTGTATTAAATGAAAATGTATTTCTTATAATGAAAGATGATTTTGTCTGTAACATCTAAAATCATTTGCAATGAGACCACATTTTTTTAAATGAGACAATGCTGTGTAATATTAAATGAACACCATTGATTTGGATTGTTTGTAATAGATGGCTTTGATTGTTGTTATTTCCCTCTTATAATTTTTAGGCTTATAATATTTGTTCTATTTTTTATCAGTCTCGTATAGTCTTCATTTGTCATCAGCCTCTCATGTTCATCATTTATCTTTTTGCATTGACTGGGAAAATGTGATTATGTGTTTGTGCAGTTACATTTCAAATTTTTAATTATACATGTTATTCTAATCTCGTATTTTGGATACAAATGTATGCAAGACATCACATCTATATGTTTCATATTTTAATGTATATATTTCAATGGTCAATATAAATCATACAAACATGATCTTTTTAAAACTTACCAGATAGTATATAAAATTACATCAATCAATAACTGTGTTTTGATTATGCATGGCTTTCTTTATCAAGTATAAAGACTATATTATAAAGTTGAAATGTCAGTTATTGATTGATTTTATTTTATATATTATTTAATATATAAAAAAGTTGATGTGTTTTTAGGTTTTATATTATTGTTGTATATAAATATGATTAAGTAAATTTGCAAAATCTTATTGAAAGAGAAATGATGGGGATAGATTTAGCCATCTGATAGTGCTCAATTATTATCTTGAATAAGCAATACAAGCAATAGTGATTCATTATGGAATTTTGTTTTAGACTATGTTTGGATACTCCTATTTAGAGATCATCTTGTTCCTCTAGAAAAGTCTGTCCCACAAAGATTGTCTAGTGTTATCATCCATGATGGATTGCTAATTAAAATAGAACTAGCTTTATTATCAATACTGGTAATGATGTTAAAAGAAAAGATAATGAAACTAATAAAATAATATTTCATTTTTATAAAAATGTAGATACTGAAATTACATAAAATTTGTTTGGTATAAACTATGAAGTCTTGAGCAAAGGACAGCAATTGCAAATAAGAAAAATCATGGTTTAAGATTTATAGTTGCTTTTAATATACTTTTGTTATGAAGAAAATAACTTATATTGAACAGGTATTTGGTTTTATGTTTCTTTTGAGAAGTGCAAATCATCAAGTGAAGAGATGGGTATATAACTTGATATCTTTCATTCTTGTAATATCTAGATTTATTATTTTTTGCATAAATATATTTTATACCTATTTTATCAGTGTTTATGAGCTAATGTATGTTCAGATGAAGATATTGCATTAATACCATTATAAGTGTGATATTTTTTTTCTTTGGAGACTTTAATATACATATTAATAGTAATAGTAAAGTAGAAAGTATTTTACTTTAAGTGCTGTATGATATTCTCTTTAAAATTCTAAAATATTCAGAAACTTTATTATATATGAAGCACATAGCAGAATTTGTTCTGGAAATGATAAGAACAAGAATCATATATATATATTACAAACTTTGTTGTTCTGTCAATATGCATTTAATAATATAATAATCAAATATATAATTTGCATACTATTAAATGTTGTTATAGGCTCTCAAGGTAAGAATATTAGAAAACTTTCACTCTACACTCCAGTATAAATAGTTTTTGAAAATAACATTAATGATACTAATGTTTGTCTTTTTTCTCTTTCCAAAAAATTAAAAGTGAAATAAACTTCTCTTTATTTATTGGTTTTTATTCCTTCTAGCATTGTTCATATTGATAGTTAATACCATGAATGCATTGTTAATTCATTATAATGTCATTGTTCATTATTTTGTGAATATCTGGAATCCACTAATTGTGTATATGTTGATGATAATATGGTATTAAGTGTATTAAATTTTAAAGTTAGTCACAAGGTATTGAAAAAATGTTTAATTCTAAATGATAGTTAAATTCAGAAGATTGTTAATAATCTGCTTGTAATTGTTAATTTTGTTAACATAAATAATTAAGACTAAATTACAAAGATGATAATCATTTTATTGATTTGGCTATTGTAAATACAAAACAAACATTAATAAACTTACTTCTCAAGTCTTTGGAACTGAACAATTATTGGATGTGTGGGTCTTATTTTTGCAAAGTATTATTCATTATATACACTAACAGCACAATTGAAAATTGTAATCAAACTGAGACTTAGCATGTTTCATCTGTGTTCACTCATAGACAGAGAACTTTTTTAATTATTTAAGCTATTATCTGATTGCTAATAATATTCACAGTTAGATTTTCAATTAAAATTTTATTTTCAAATAGATTACTTTACAAACCAATAATATGAACATATTAAAAATACAGCCAAGTACCAAAATTTTATGAAAATGAATTAATGCATGGGTATATTATGCGTGTTGTAATTGCCTTTACTAGTAATGTTTTTCAACAAAATATTTCAATCTTTGCACAGTTTGTAGCTATTTTCAGTCATCTGAAATCCAATATTCCATTGAAATTTTCACCAACATATGAATTTTTTTTAATGAAGCAAATGAACTAAGTAAATAAGATACTTCCCATTTTAATGATAACTATTTCTCTCACAATAAGTAAGTATTCATTAGCATAAGCATTATTGCATAAAACATGCTATGTTTTACCATATATAGTCAAAATGTAATACTGACAAAGTTTATCATGTTGATAATAATAGTTTGCAATCCAAGTTGTAAGCAACTATTCTAGTTAACTAGATTTCAACTTCATCATACAATGCAATGTCAGATGTTATTTAAACTACATAAACCAATTGTTTAGATAAAAATGAAGCTACACAAGTAATTGGTTCATTTTTTTTGGAGAGTGATATGTCTTCTAATCAAAATAATATTCATTTTTTTTAGCTGGATGTGATTTTTCTACTTGGCATCTAACTGTTCACCTCTGCATCACAACAATCAATTCAAATTTAAAAAATAATATTAAATTTGTACATTTTAGTCATTGTTAATTTAATCTCAATAATGCTATTTTAAATGTTTTTAGATTTTGTATACTTAGAATGTGTATGTAATACATATACCGTGTGTGTTTAATAAAAAAAAAATTAAAAAAATAGTAAATTTAATCATGGATATATGAGCAAGGAGGATTGTGCTCACATTATAAATACTATCACAAACTCATTTTAATGGGAATCAATATCACTTTTGCTGACAGATGCCTAAAGATAAAATATATAAGATAGTTGCTATTGGATAAGTTATTTAAAAAAGTTTGCAAGAAATCAAATAAGCCAAAGTACTTGCATTTGATATATATGTTCGTATAAGAATGGTATTGATTTATTATGCATAGGCATCTAATAAATACATATGAAAAAATAATCAACTTGTCTTATTGGAAGGAAAGTTCATAAAAAGTTTGAGCGCCGGAAGTTACAGCGTGGCGCGATTTATGAGCCATAAATTTACTCCAGATTCTAGCACTCCATATTGTATAATACTATGTAGTGCAAAAGCCAATAGATTATTGTATAGAACTACTTTTTTGAAATGAAGACATATTTAATTAAAAATCGATAATCAATTGTTTTAATCAGTATTCACTTTTGATGAATTTATAAATAAAAATCTTTTTATGCCTTACACTTAAATATATACATATTTTGATACGCACATGTATTTAATGAAATTCTTTTTTTTTTTTTACTTGTCTACGCTGGATACTGTATTTGTTTTTCTGCTATTTTTTCTTTTTTATTATTATTATTTTGAAATTAGTTGTTACCCAACTTATAAAATCATTTGCACATTGATCCAATATTTTTTTTTTGTCATTTACTAATCAGCTATTGGGAATATCCCACCATTCCTTGCAAAAAGGAAAGAATATGCTTTGATTGAAGCTTTGCACTTGTCAGTGTATATGCTTCACTAAGCTTCAATATTCACAGTCCTTTGACAAGACTGACATCAATCATTTCCTTTTTTAATCTGCTGATATTTTGCCTTTACATGCAAATCTAAAATATCCCACATGACCTTAACTTTCTGAAGTTAAGGAAATTGATTAGTTGCTGGGGTAGACATTCATGAAAATTGAAATATTGGCGTGGTATATATATATTGCCCTTGTTTGTGTTCCATCTATTTTACTTTTTTATGCAAACAAATACTAAACTTTTGGAAAGAATGTTTTATCATCGAATAAAATACACAGTAATAATGATTGTTTAATTATAAGTTTTTGATCATCATCAGTAGTAGTTTGTTTTGATTTACTCTTTCATATATATAATATTCAATTGTGTATATACATTAATGTTAATAATAAACGACCATTCAAAAATGAATCATTTCAACTCCAAAAAAATAATAATAAATAATATTTAAAAAAGAGAAAGTGACAAAATCTGTTCTAAAGATGAGTTTTGTGGTGACTTTATAAACTAATCTGTGAACCAGAAATACATCCACATGTAGAAGATGCTAGCCTATTTTTCTTACTTGATATTTTTACAATGTTGTCTTTTAGTTTCTCCTGCAGAAAACTTTTCTTCATGAAATATTTTAATATCATATCTAATTGTAGCTCTCCAATGTATTCTATTTTCTGCCATATCTTCCTTATGGAACTAATTGTCATTGCACTTCTTTAGAATATCTTTGAGATAATTCTTATAAAGTATGTGTTGTCTATCTCTCCTATGAAATCATATTCAAGTTCACCATAAAATACTCTTTTAGGAAGTCTTCCATTGTTTATTCATTTTATATGTTCAATCCACCAGAGGTGTGATTTTACAATGAAAGACTTGATAGTATTCCATTTAGGAAGCTGAAAAATATATTGATTGGTTTTTTTAATTTTTAAAATTTTACAGAGCATCTTTAAATGAAACTTGACTAATATCTTTATATTGTGCTGATAGTGTATTCAAGTTTTACATCCATACAATAAATCAGTTAATACAACAGCTAACTTAGTTGTAGTGGTTATTTCTCAGTAATGAAATATTCTGCCTTTTAACTTGTTAAATGCAGCAGCAGCACATTGGAGTCTGTGTTGTATCTTAAGACTTAATTTCCAAAATTATATTTATAATTTTAATTCAGATTTACAAAACTACCAAGATATTTTAACTGATTTATATTCTCAAGTTGATAACCACTAAATTAAAAATTGCTGAAGATTTTCATCATTGCTGATATAAACTTAATAAATGTATTAAAAAGATTAAGGACACTCTGTAAAACAAACATCTTTTGAACTGGAAAAATTACCATAATTATCACTATACAGTAAATCCAGAATCCAAGAAGTTGAAGTACTTGTTTTTGCTTTTAACCAATTCAAATTAAAAATTTCACTATCAAACCTATATCTTATTGTGATCTTTGTCTGATTAAACTGCTTGTAAACAATTCCAAATATCATTGTTATAAAAATTGAAAACAATATTGGAACAAGTATGTGTGTTTGTTTAACACCAGATTTTATTTTAAATGCCTTGGATTTTTCATTTGTAGTAAAAATAATACTTCTAATTCCATCATATAAAATCAATATAATATAAATAAATTTTGGTTGTTAAACAGGTAATTTTAAACAATATATATATATATAATTATTATTATTATTATTATTATTATTATTATTATTATTATTATTATTATTATTATTATTATTATTATTATTATTATTATTATTATTATTATTATTATTATTATTATTATTATTATTATTATTATTATTATTATTATTATTATTATTATTATTATTATTATTATTATTATTATTATTATTATTATTATTATTATTATTATTATTATTATTATTATTATTATTATTATTATTATTATTATTATTATTATTATTATTATTATTATTATTATTATTATTATTATTATTATTATTATTATTATTATTATTATTATTATTATTATTATTATTATTATTATTATTATTATTATTATTATTATTATTATTATTATTATTATTATTATTATTATTATTATTATTATTATTATTATTATTATTATTATTATTATTATTATTATTATTATTATTATTAATTGAAATCAAATATTTCAACCAAATCAATAAAAGTAATATGTTAATCAGTTTTTTGTTCTCAATACTTTTCTTACAATTTATCTGGCAACAAAAATTATATCTATAGTCCTTCTTTATTTCTTAAAACTACATTGAGTCTTTGGTAATGATTCATCTATAACTGGAAGCAATCTCTTCAACTAAATTCTTTAAAGTACTACAGATATAGTGCATAACTTTGAGATTCAACAGCATAACTTTATGCATCCAGATATTCTAAAAAATTTCTATATTTTTAAAGAAATATATCACTACCATATTTTAAAATTTTCACAGATATTTATTTCATCAGGACATCAGCCTTTCCATTTTTAAGATTACAAAGAGCTGCTTTGACATCATCAATTTGGAAATATTATCCAAATTTAAATGAGTGGGTAAAAAGGATACATAATTAAAGATCATCATCTTAATTATTTTATCATTATTCAAAAGATAATCAAAATATCCTTTTTATTTTTTTAAAATATTATTGTCATCATATAAGGGACTGTGATTGCTGGATTTAATATAATTGTGATTCCATTTCTCAGTTTCATATGTTTTTCATATCTAGATTGATCATGATCAGATCTTCTCTGCAGTTTTAATCTAAACAATTATTTTTAAGCATTTGTGTCTGTCATTGTACTTCTGTCTTCAGATCTTTATATTTATTAGAAAGTTTTTAATATTTTCCAAGCTGAGAATGTCATGTTTTTTAATCATATCACTAACAATGTGATCATGGTTAGAAAACCAGTTGTGATGCTTTTTTTCATTGAACCTAATAATAAATTTATTTGCATCTATAACACACTTCTTTAGAGAATTCCATATTTTAGAAATATGACAGTCATAAAGATCCAAATGAACAATTTTAGTCTTTAATAGCTGTTGAAATTTAGTACATATAATAGATTTTTCTTAAGAATGAACATCAATTTACTTGTGAATATGATTGGAATAATATTTAATTTTTAATGCAACTATCATTTTAATCATGTATCATATTAGTCTATGTTTTTTCTAACATTCTGAGATTGTAAGTGCTCATGTAATGTGAATTGCTCATCTTCTAACAATAATTTAATCTATTAAATGTCATTATTTTGAACATATATGCATCCATGTTCTTTTGTAAGTGTTTTTTCTGCTTAAATAAAACTTGGGTGGTAGTCAATATAAGTGTTGTACATAAATTCAATAATATTGAACTATTTAGAATTTAGAGTCTTAATGTCATTATTTCCATTAATTTTTAGAAAAATTTACTATGTATATATTAACGTTTCTAAGAAGAAACATTTGATTTTTTAATGTCATTGCTGAACTAATAATATCCAACAAGGAATAAAGTTTTTCTTCTCTGAATTCTCTGCTTCTGGGGTTTGAGCAGAGGCACTGTTAAAATGAACCTTGATACCATTATGCAAAGTGAGTTTTTAAATCATTAACTCTTCATTGATATCACAAAGAATTCCAACAATACAAATACTAAATTAGATTTTGCAGCAAATACAAGACCATGCATTTTTATTTTATTTCACTGATATGCCTTTCCAAAAAAAACTTTTATTCATTCGTTTTAATAAACTTGTTTTCTCTGGAAAACAAGTTTTGCTAAGAATAGTTATATTAATTTTGAATCTCAATCAGTTCTTTAGCCACAAGTACAGTCTCATGTTTATTACTTTTAAAAAGTTTTTTACAAAGATCATTGTGATCAAGTTGTCAGGGGATGGATATTTCACCTCTTTTTTTCTTGAAAATAATGAAATGGTGATTTACCTGAGGTATCATGAAATTTGAACATCAGAATGAAAAATTGTATTTTAGTTCTTAATCTTAATGCTATTATTTTAACCTCTGCACTAACTATTCAGTGCTTGAAGACTCATGATGAAACAATGACAGCAATATATTGTTATATTATTCCAATCACTATCATTTTTTTAGATGACAGTCTTTTCAAGCCATGTTTTTTATATATAGCTTCTTTCCTCAACATCAGTCTTGTAAACTATTTTATGTCTGCATTTGAAGTGGTCAATTTATAGATCTTTGGCAATCATTTGAGATCCAGTTTTTTATTTATTGTAATTTATACTTGTTTAATCTCTCATTTTTTTTATTTCTGATCCATCAGTGTTAATTGTAGAATACATCTTTTTTTACTTTATCATGTAGTCTTTAATCTCTGTAGTGCATTTTTACTTGTCTTATTTTATGCATTGATAAAATTATTAAAAAAAAAAAAATCCCCATTTCATTTTACTTTTTCAATGCTATTAAAATTAATCCAGCTAACAGTTTTGATTGCCCAGCAATTTTCCTCAGAGCTACAAAACGTATATAAACACATAAATATACAAATACATAATCATATAAACATACGACAATATATATGTTTGTAAATTATTCATTTTTACATATATCTTATTATCTATATCTATACACTCACACACACATATATATATATATATAAAATCTTATAATTGAATATTTATAAATACAGTAATTAGATATATATAACATATAACTTCAAAATTTTTATCAACTTTGAGCACTTTCAACTACCCTCATAGTCTTTGTCATCTAACACTTTGAAAGGCTAACCTTCCCACAATTTCATGATCTTAATGTTTGCTGCATATCTGTTAATTAATATAAAAATACAAACGACTTAATTAACAGACAGGCAGCAAACATTAAGATCATGGTATTGCTGCATATCTGTTAATTAATATACAAATACAAACGACTTAATTAACAGACAGGCAGCAAACATTAAGATCATGGAATTGTGGGAAGGTTAGCCTTTCAAAGTGTTAGCTGAGAAAGACTACAAAGATAGTCAAAAGCGCTCCTAAATGGATAAAATTTTTAAAGTTATACTTTACATATATCTAATTATTATATATATAAATATTCAATTATAAGATTATATATATTGATTTGAAGAAATACAGAAATCAAATTATAATATTATTACATATATGTATATATGTACATCCTTTATTTTTATTACACTAACATATATTATCCTTATTATATACAATACATAAATAAAATTACTTTCAATATATCTATACTAAATATATACTCAAATATATCTTAACATATATGCACATGCTAAACTATTCCCAACCTATCCTACACCTTTATCGTTAATTATTATTCTTACATAAGTCTAATCTTTAATTGATATTAAATAATCAATAGATATTAAGGACTTACTGATTTGACTTACATAATTATAATAATTAATGATAGGTGTAGTATAGGTTGGGAATAGTTTAGTGTATGTATATATGCTAAGATATATATGTTTATGTATTTGGTACAGATATATTGAATGTGATTTTATTTATATATGTTAGTGTAGCATAAATAAACAATATATATATATATATATATATATATATATATATATATATATATATATATATATATATATATATATATGATAAACAAAAACAAGTTAAAAAATTTTTAACCTGCTTATAGCTTGCATTTTATGATCACAGATGAAGCTTTACCAATAGCTCTCAAGCTTTATTTACAAAAAAATGCTGAGAGAGAATCAAAATTTCAATATCTCTTTCAAATTGTCCCCACCTTTAAACCATGGTTTCAAGCTAATTGGCTTTCATCAGTAAAGGGTAGGGGGACTAGAAACTAGATCTAAAACCCCAACTCTACTGAACAGCATATATGTAAACTGTTCCTATCAGCTTGAAAGCACAAATTTTTTAGATACATAAATATCCTAAAATCCAGCTAAACAAACTAGATAGCTATATGGGTCTGAAATCAGTTCAGTTTCTCCACATAGCAGAAAGGTTCTGCAATCTATATCATTGCTAAAACCTTCAAAGGTACATTTATGATAAACAAAAACAAGTTAATTTTTAACCTGCTTATAGCTTGCATTTTATGATCACAGATGGAGCTCTCAAACTTTGTTTACAAAAAATGCTGAGAGAGAATCAAAATTTCAATATCTCTTTCAAATTGTCCCCACCTTTAAACCATGGTTTCAAGCTAATTGGCTTTCGTTAGTAAAGGGTAGGGGGACTAGAAACTAGATATAGAATCCCAACTCTACTGAACAGCATATATGTAAACTGTTCCTATCAGCTTGAAAGCACGAATTTTTTAGATACGTAAATATCCTAAAATCCAGCTAAACAAACTAGATAGCTATATGAGTCTGAAATCAGTTTCTCCACATAGTAGAAAGGTTCTGCAATCTATATCATTGCTAAAACCTTCAAAGGTACATTTATGATAAACAAAAACAAGTTAAAAAATTTTTTAGGATATTTACATATCTAAAAAATTTGTGCTTTCAAGCTGATAGGAACAGTTTACATATATGCTGTTCAGTAGAGTTGGGGTTTTAGATCTAGTTTCTAGTCCCCCTACCCTTTACTGACGAAAGCCAATTAGCTTGAAACCATGGTTTAAAGGTGGGGACAATTTGAAAGAGATATTGAAATTTCGATTCTCTCTCAGCATTTTTTGTAAACAAAGCTTGAGAGCTATTGGTAAAGCTCCATCTGTGATCATAAAATGCAAGCTATAAGCAGGTTAAAAAAATTTTAACTTGTTTTTGTTTATCATAAATGTACCTTTGAAGGTTTTAGCAATGATATAGATTGCAGAACCTTTCTACTATGTGGAGAAACTGAACTGATTTCAGACCCATATAGCTATCTAGTTTGTTTAGCTGGATTTTAGGATATTTACGTATCTAAAAAATTTGTGCTTTCAAGCTGATAGGAACAGTTTACATATATGCTGTTCAGTAGAGTTGGGGTTTTAGATCTAGTTTCTAGTCCCCCTACCCTTTACTGATGAAAGCCAATTAGCTTGAAACCATGGTTTAAAGGTGGGGACAATTTGAAAGAGATATTGAAATTTCGATTCTCTCTCAGCATTTTTTGTAAACAAAGCTTGAGAGCTATTGTTAAAG
>JAQFVV010015250.1:0-18128 GCA_028023455.1 Epiperipatus broadwayi
CATGGAATTTTATTTTATTCTTAATGTATTTGCTCTGCCTTGTTTAATTTTCTGTTCCTATCGTAACTATGTCGAATAATGCCTAGACTTCACATCGTCAGTTTAAAAAGAAGATTTCTATTTATTCATGCAGAGAATTTTCTTTTAAAGAGAGGAAACTTAAAATAGATTTAATCGCTTTATAAATGTGTTGATCTCACTTGATATAATACAGTCAGCAGGTACCTTCCTCATATCAGACGCACAACCAAATTATAGTAGATTGTCATCGTGCGTATTAGTGAGCCAAAATGTTTTGAAACATGACTTCATGAATATTTCGCTCACATTAGCTCCTTTCGAAATTGAGAAATTGCGTATTAATGCAAAATGAGCCTTTTTTATTGCTCAGGTAAACATTGTTAAGCTGTAAGCTCTATTATTTTTAACGACAGCAGCAAGAAGTGCAAAGGCGAGTATTTAAGTGAAATAAAAATAAATAAAGAAAGTGAGAGAATATATGTATAAAATATTAAAATAGACACGTAGGATTTTGGATATTTTTTCATGAACAGTCAGACACATAAAAGTAGCTATATCCTGAGTGTAGCGTGCCACTTTCGAAAACATAAATGTGAATCTAGAAGACTTACTATAGATACGAATACAATATAATTTTATATAGATTGTTATTAAAATTACGTGCTTAGAAATAAATTGTCATTAATATTGTATAAAATGAGAACAGAAGAGAGGCTAAATTAATTTACAGTGACCAAGAACAATGCGAAAGATCACAGAAATGAGATGAAGAGGAATGATGATGAATGGTTATAAAGAATGAAAGAAGGAATACATCTAAAGACTGAACCACTGAGTGAAACACGCGCTTCCAGCAACAACATAAATAGAACAATTGCCAGATGAGGATTAAGCCAGTTAAAATGGCAACAGAAACAAGATGATACTCATATTAAATCATTAATTAATAATGAATTGGGTATGATATTACCACCTGTACTTGTTATAAACATGACAAATTCACGGTGATAAAACAAACAATTGCACAGCAGCAAATAAATATTATACTTCATTTGAGTACTTGTAAATTTCCTGTGCCCCTAGACACCACCTAGACAGTTTAAAGATAGCTCTTTCAAATTCCAGAATATGACGTGGAAGAACAGGCATTTATCTCAGTCATCATTTGAGTTAGTCTGACAACCAAAACATTTGAATATGAGTATATGTCATATGGAGTGTTGATGCTCTATACGAAAGATACTAGTTACCATCACATATGCTCAAAGAAGGTGGCAAATCAATGCTTACAATTATTCAGAAATGCAGATATAAGATATACTAACATGCCACTTCCTGGGATGTTTGTTGCTAATAGCAGTTAGCGCAAGCTGCGGGCAACACTAACTGCCATCTTAATATGAATAGTCTTGATGAAGACAGAATGAGGGCCTCAAAATAAATTATTGCCAAATCAAAGAGTACTCCTATAAAGCACAGGCAACAAAAGATAAATCTTAGCATTACCAAATCATTACAATTTCAAATCTAATAATGAAATACAGCATATTGATTTAGCAGTCAAGCATTTCCATCATATCGTAATAATGAATATGAAAGAACTCAAACATGCTATTACCCACTCTAAATACATACAAATGTAAGGTATGCAAATGCTTTAATCATGCCTTCCTTAAATGGAAATTTGCCAGACATTAGCTCAGGCCTCAGCAGTCAGATTCTCTAATGATTTGTATATTAGAAGGCATCCCATCACTCGCAGAATCACTTTACGTGCCAGTACAAGTTTAATGAGCTGAGGAAATACAAACAAAGGGCATAGATTAGAATAATGAGTATAGCAATAATTTTTCAAAGATATGTTTTTATTGCTTAACAGAAAGAGAAAGACCAACGTTTAGAGAGAATGATTCTATCTCGTTCCACATGTGAAAGGGATGTAAACAGTCAAAGAGATGCTGACATGCTGAATGCCTCACCCCAGCACAATTGTACCCACAGGTTTAGATGTAGCTGCCGCCTAGCTCAATGTGACATTCGGAACGCATGTGCCGCATGCTCATCGCAGAAGATTTAGATAGCCGCTAGAAGATCAGAATTTCTACCATGGATAGAAGTTGGCTACCTTACTGCCAATGGCCAGAGACTCATACTAAGAGGGAGTTTACTGCCTAATTGTTATGAGTTATAAGTCTTCATGAGATGTTTGAAGCTGTTGTTATTTGGAAAGTTTTCGTGAATGCATTACTTAATATAACATCAACAGGAAAAGAGTTTGAAGTAGAAATTCAAATTTTAAACATGTTAAATAGTCAAGGTAGAAACCTTGTCCCTGCAAAATAGATATAAAGAATTTTCCAACTCCGCAGTTCAAAGAGCCTCTGACAAGGGGTTTTCTATCACCGCTTACCTAGGATTTGCTTATGACACATTACAATTGAATTAATAAAAGAAGTTATAAAAATGGGAATGGAAAGTAGAGGTATTAAAATGCTAGTAAAAGTTCTTGAAACAGTAATACAATATTCAGTCAGAGTGTTTGGTGCTGCGTTGTTTCAAATTCAGATAAAATATACAAAGTGCTATTTTTATCGATATGAGACATTAGCAATAGTGATTTATTGAAATATTTGTTAGATCAGAGTTTGGAATTCCTGAACAAGAGCTTTTTAAATAATGACAGGAGTTCGATTCTTCACAGTTTCGTATAAACAGCTATTGTTCTGATCACAGAGATATGCTGATATGCCGCCAATTTATTGCCAGAATCTAGATTTAGAAATTGAGGCAATGAAAATAATGATTAAATTACAGCAGAAAACAGTGGAATCTTCCAGAATTTGCTATTGGCAGTCCTGCATTTTTCAAGAGAAAATACCAATATCTTAAGATATACAAAAATATTAGTACGGACCTTCAATAAAGTCTCACAATGCATGAAAGTCAGCACACCACAAACTGAGACACCAAATATCAATTACATCCAGCTCCAGACATTGTCCTATGTATTGTTAAATAAAATAGGATACCACAGAGCTTATCGCAAAGAAACCCAGAGAGCTTGTGCCGAGCAAGGCACAAATCAATGTATCCTCCTCATTCAAACAGTTAGCTGCATCACAGGCCCATCATCGATACTGACAATTCCAAATATCTATTTGAATGATGATGCTAAAGTACCTGAAAGCATACCAGTAGACAGCAAACTTAGAGAGCCAGAAGTTTGGAAACCTCAGAAGGCGATTATCATAATAAAAGATTTACATCCAAAGAATGGAAGACACGGTTAAACAAGTGAATTCATCATAGCTAACCATTAGAAATCTGTTATTAATCCCTCTGTAAAGAAATTACAATTAGACATACAACAATATCGCATAGTAATAAAATCTAAAAGGCAAAGTATTACAACACAATGAATGAGTCGACAGATTACTTCAACTGCCGCATTGAGAATGTCCAAAATGGCCGAAGAGAAAGATAGATAAACTACAAGACAAAGAGGCATGTCTTGCACGGGCTGCGGTAAAAATAACTAGCAATATTACAAGGAAGGCAGGCTGAGAGGCACTTAAATAAGTGGTTACACATGAAAGAATTCAAAAAGTTTTCCACATAGTCGCCTACACATTGAAAAGACATGGAGAAATGCGCTCCTTTCTTAATAACGCATAAAAGGAGAATAATGCCAGAAAATATGCAAGTACATACATGTTGAATTAAATATAACATAGACTAAAGACAGAAGATTGAATATGGATACATAGATATGGTCAAAGTAAAAGAAACAATCAGAGGTAGCACACATGCAAATAAATTCTACCCTGACTCCGAGTGTCAAAGCATTTTTTAAACATTTTTTTTTGCCACTCAATTCATTAAATGAAGCAACGGGATTCCAGTCTCGATCTATGCTTCATATCTTCCATAAACTTAATTATATTGGGACCCGCACCCAGCTTCTAGTTCAATATCAGCAGGGGTTTGCATTAGAGTTAAAAGTGCTTATTAAATGTGTAGTATATTTAAATATTTTGCTTTAAATAGCCCCTACCTTATTAATAAAAATTGCTTTAACCTATTAAACATACATAGACATCTAAATAAATATATATAAGGAATTAATGCAAATTCTGCTGAAAATAATAATATATTGCTGTTAAAATTTTGTTGTATTATTTGTATGATTTTGAGAAGCCAACAGTTTTCTTAAAGAATGGCGTTTTTAATTAGTGAGTTATTATGTAATTAAAGATGGCCTTCTCTTCTTCTTTTAATTGCAGAATCTAAATATAAAAGCAAAGTTATTTCAGAGTGTTTATCAAGATACTCAGATCACAAACAGAAGGTAGCTGACAGACAGAAAATAAAAAGATTGATGATTCAATTTTTCTTGAAGAATTCAATATATTCAGATGGTATCTCGCTGGATTCTTCTGCAAGGTGATTCTTTCAGAGTTTGTTATTGCAAGATTGATTCAGATTTTGCTATATAGTGCATTCAGATTTAGAAAATTTACTCAAAATTTTGTTCAAAGTCTATAACTGCCGTCTACAAACTCTGCTCGCTAAAATCATGCTTGATAGATATTTATGTTAGCTAGGCAATAAATATTTTTCTTAGTCTATCGTTGGTGTTCACAATTTCATAATGCCTAATATTCACTTCAATAGTCATCTGAACTCTGCAGAATTTTGTCATACATACATTAAACCGACAGCATTCAATCTCGCGGAAACCATACGTTATATTTCATTGTCCGATAACTCACTTGATGAGTTAATCAGCGAAAGGACTTTATCGATTTCTCTGAACTATTTCTATGCTGTTTTGTTCATTTTTCTACTGCTTCAGTGAATTGATATGTATTTGCCATGTAACCATTTTATTAGACTAACCTTAAATATGCATTGTGTGATCATCTATCTATATGTAATCTTTTCCTTCGCTATTCTTCAGTAATATATTTCCATTTATTCTTGCTCATTTGCCTTCTTTCCAATTTATTTATGTTTGTTATTAAATATGAGTCGCCTTTTATACAATTACCTTGATAACGCCTTCTTATGTTCACATTAGCTTATCACGTATCTGATTTAAAGAGAAGTATGTTTTAAATATTTCTAAACTGTTTAGCTTAGCAATTTCCAAATGCTTTGCTAGTGATCCTTTTTTATTGCATTATCGAAGATCAGCTACAATTTATTAAAATTGAAAGATTAGATCAAGAAATTATTTGATCCGCTTTTTGTTGTCTATCTTGTTTCATTAATTTAGAGAATACAAATCATGATTCATATTTAAAGCCATTAATTCAAACATATTATTTGGCCCAGTCAAAGCTTAGAGCTCTCTACCGTTATAATGCTTATTTTATTATTTAATTATTTTATTCTTAGATTTTCATTCATTGTTCTATCGCTAGCTGTTAAGTTTTTGTGGCCGTTTGGTGGGCTCGATACTGTTATTATTGAGACTTCAAATAATTAGGGCAGATAGTGAGCCTCTGATTTATTCAAGATGGTATTGGCCTTGTTTTCACTTAAATAACTGTTAAATCAACATACATCATTCGATCGTCACAATATATATTATTATTGCATACCTTGTTATATGGATTTGAGTTATTTAAAGGGAAGGAATATATTATTACTTTTCATAATCTGGGGCGCACGCGGAGGTACTTTATATATATTGATTTTATATGCATTAGAGGATAAATATAATGGTCTGGGAGGCCAATAAAATATCATCGCTTATTTTGACTTAGCTTATTATATTATTAGTAATAGATATATTTTTCTTTATCAAAATAAATCCATCGATAACTGAGATTTATAATAGAAGAGTTAGATAGATAATTGTTCCTTTGCTTTAAAACTAATGTCTCAGTCACTATCGCTAATGACAGTCTGCTTACACTTTTTGGGAAAGAAAGTAAGGTTGGTCTAACTGGAGTGGCTTAGCCCAGTACTCTGGGTGTGTGGGTGACACTTTGCTAATGTATAATTAATCGTTAATGAAATAATTTTAATAAGGATCGTCTGGATGGGCCTAATTTTAGGTTCAATCTACTTCCACTGTACAATATATATATATATATTGTAACGGAATTAAATTAGAAGCAATTATTAATTATTATAATATATGCCTATTTATAATCTGTCATTTGTAACAGTATGAATAATAAAGATAAACAGACAAAAAGGTTGATAAAAGGTTGTTACTTTATAACTGATTACAATCTATATATTGATGAGTGATAAAATGATAGTTGCTATAATTCAATAACTAAATATAACATTATAGCCTGTTTGCAACTATCCTAAACATTAATTCTGTCATGCTTATAATGAAATAAATAAATTATCTCATTTCTCAACACATAAAATAATAAAATGACAATTAAAACTATTATCATTAAAGATTTAAAATATTTAGATATTGGGGAAGTCATTTGAACAATAAAACATACTGGCCATTGTCATCAAATAAAAAAATATTAGATATAGCAACTGAATAAAATTATCCACTGTGAAATCCCTGGAGTGCCTTATGCTTATCTCCAATACTAGGTTCTTTTAACCAAGAATCCTTCTCATTCCTCTTTCCATGTATATACAACCATTCACGGTCACATGCACACACTGGTGCTATTTATAACAACGTATAAAATTGTCATATAAACTTAATATCATTAAGTTGGAAAGGGATTAAATCACTCTTTATTCATTAGCTAAGTCCATGTGTTTTCCCATGAGCACCACTAGATTGTTTTAAATCTAGATAAATATCTGTTTAGAGTGTACTGAGTTCAAACTCATTCCCGTACATTTTTATTACACATGACTTGGATGATTAATGAAAAAAAATGACACTTATATTTTATCTATATCAATAAAATTACAAGATCCCAATATTACCAAAATTTATATTATAGATCAAAGACTCTTATAGACATTGCTAGCTCAAATTTATGTATATTGATGAACAGACAAGTATAATCTTATTAATGGCTTCTAAACAAGCATCGTGAAGACCATTACTGATATTGATAGCCATTTAACTAGATTATTTAACTTAATTATTTATTACAATTTAAAAGTAATAATGATGATGATAATAATGTCATAATAATAATGATAATAATAGTGATGATGATAATAGTAATAGTGATGATACCAGCCATAGATTTATACTGAACTCACAACAATAAATTTATCTTTATAAACTCCTAAGCACTTTTTAAAATTCTCCCTTGTCAAAATGGGATTTAAATATTACATTCACTAGCATTTAGAAGTTTATGGTTATTTACTAAAAATACTTTGATAGTTAAAACTAGGATTTAATAATACTAGTGATTATGACTGATAATCATGAATCTCTATGTATGATATTCAACTTTCTATAAATCCTTATTTACTAAATATATTAATCATGATAAACCTTAGATTTAATGATTATACTTTATTAATGATGATGGCAATCATAACTCATGTACAGTACTATGTTTAAACAGTGTTTTAATCAATAACATGATATCCATCTTTGATGAGGGTGATCAAAACTCATGGACACAATATAATTTTAGCTTTCTATTGTTGAACTATAATTATTAAAATTTGGTTATTACTAAGCTTAATCCCTAAATACTTAAAGGTAAATCAACATTCTAGTTTACTTAACATTTTGCGAGCGCTTTATATTTGCAAGTGATTGCTCAATAGTTACGAATGATGATTCTTAATATCTGCGAGCGATGATGATGATGATCATTTAAAACAATAGAATTAAGACAAGAAAAATACAACAATATTTTTAATAAGAACTCGAAACCAATTAAGATATATAATTATATTTTATTAATACTATTACTCTTTCTTTCTTTAAAATCAAATTTACTAATTAGATAAATGGCTTATTATTACATTAATTCAATACAAAACTAATAAATCCAAAATTTTATATAAGCACAACCAAATAAATTTAATATACAAGTTTGTCATTTTGGATATTTTAAAATAAGCTGGCTTAAAATGACATTAAAAAAAAATATTTCATGGAATGCTTACTTAAGACTTTCCTAACTTATTATATCATAAAAGTAAATTTCATATGTAACCCGTGTTTTATTTCACTTCCATTCATATGTAGGCCTTGCTTTATAATTTCTCATATTCAAACTAATTATGTATAGCCTATTCTTTTGATGTGTTTGTATAAGCAGTTACACATGCACACAATCGGTAATGTTAACATATATGTCTAAAATGTATACTCCTATATTAGAGATTAATACATAAATTACACATATAAAAATATTCTTGCAACCTTTTAGCAAAAGAAAATAAAATACATTATATCAATTTTAATATGCAACAAGATAAAAAAAAAACATTATAAATGCATATATTTATAGGTTGCTCATTATCATAACAAATGAAGAACAATAAAAAAAAAACATTTCAATATTACAATATATAATATAAAAAAAATAATAAAAAAATAATGAAAATTTAAGTTTAAAGATTTAAACTGTGTTTGTGTTATGTTATGTGATATTGAGAATAACTATCTATAAACAAGCCTTTAATGTTTCTGTATCAAAGAAAAAAAATAATGCTTTGACCAATAAATTAAGGTTTACTTTTAATAAGCAATAATAAAAGATCTGTTAAGGAAAGTTCATAGTTACCCGATTACTTTCACTTCCTATAAATGTCCCAAGTTTGAATTTTCAGACTGCTTGTCTTTGCTCCATTTAAAAAAAAGAAAAGTTTTTGCAGATACTTTTAAGATAAACATGAATTAATTGACTTGCTTATTTCTTCAATTTTAAAATGATTTATTGTTAATACTTTTGGTAATGCTGAATTCGTTGACTGGTTTGCTTCTAACTTTTTCAAAAACCATCTTTGTAGACACTTTAGACGACCATGAGGATAATTCTAACAAAAATTTGGTTGATAGCTTAATCAAACCTAGATATATGGCCTTTATACATTTTTCTTTTCCTCTTCTTTCCCCTTCTCCCTCCATCCAAAGGTAATGAGCCTAGAATAGACCAGGAGCCAGAAAAGAAGCATTTCAAATAGCTTGTGTGGTTGGCTTTAAACTCGATCATTTTGTTGGCTACTATTCGATTGGTATATGAGTCCATAGACAGATCAGTGAGCTAACTCATGATGGGAATTTCGGGAAGCAGATGAATGGTTTTAGCAATGCAAATTCATTATATTATACACAGCAAAATATATTAATATCATTTCATAGAATTGTTAATAACTTTTTCCAATAAATTCAATTTTGTTCCATTTTTCCTACTTTATCTTAATCTTGCTGGAAATTACTTATATATACACACATCTTCGTCTATACTGACTTTAAAACAAGTCTTTTTTTTTTCTTGTTCAATTTTTTTTTTAAGAGTGAAAAAAAAATCAAATCGCTCACTCTCTTTTCACAACATTAAAAAAAATTGACTGCCACAGCTCTTCTCTAATAACATTAAAAAAAAACTGACCGTAGTAATATTAATGATTGACTCTCTTTTAAAACTACATATTGTTAGATCACTCTCCTCCAAACAAAAATTGAACTGCCTCTGAATATTGTTTCATTCATTTATATTGCGAATTTTAATCAAAGAAAATGACCACCTGCAGATCTTATCTTGAAATAAAAGATCAAAAGCTTCACAAGTTTGATGTCTGTCGCAATTTTACAAGAAATTCAATAATCACATTTTATTACATCAAAGAACCCCTTTTATAAAATAATCTTAGATACAGATAACACAAACAATAAAGCTGGCAATCTAAGTCATTAAAAAATTTGTGTAAAAATGTTTTATGTTTATACAGACGTTCTCATTCTTTCACACTCTTTTGCACGTGTACATTTTCACATCTTAATCTCTTATCTTGATCACATTATTTGACACTTTCTTTCTGATCTGCTTTATTTTAACCAAAAATAATGTTAAATAATTTAACACCTTATTTAATAAGAAAATATAATAAATCAATATTAAATATTATTTCTCATTATATTCTCTTTACAGCTGCTTATTTATTACCTATTTATAAATCATATAATAATAAATACACACATAAATCTATATATATAAAAGAAAAAAAAATTTTTTAAGATAAATAATATATCTGTTTGAAATGAGTCATATACATACAATATATATATATATAGTTTACGTGGAAAAAGATTTTATAAAAGTATTTCAATGGATAAAATTGATAATAAAATTGCACTGTATACATCATTTTCCAATATTTGGAAAATTTTCAATTAGCTATAAAAGTAAGACATCATTATATTAAAATATATTATTGTTGGAAAATATCTGAAAAGTAAAATTCAAGAAATAGGATCAGCTTCTATCATTTTATAGCTAATGTCAGTAGAACTAATACTAGGCATTTGACTTTTACTTTTAGTAATTTGGAAAATATAGCTTACTACAAGGCTATTGTAAAATGTATAAATTGCTGTGGGTATAAAAGTACATAATTTATAGCAGATAGTCGTAATTTTATTTGACGTAAGAAAGTTACATTTTAGCCACTTGAAATTGAACGTAATATTAAAACTTTTAAGGAACAGTGAAATGTCATCATGTTTTTTTTTATTAGAAGATCAGTTAAGTTGAAATTTAAATGTTATGATGAGAATAAGTGAAGTATAATAATCATTTTATTGATAGTAAGCTTATTCATTAAGATTATTTTTGAGATTAATATTTTTGTTTGGTATAAAGATTATAGGTCTAATATCTGAAGCTACTCTAGCACCTCTCTGAGGAGTGTCAAAGCACAAAACCATGGTCAGAGTTTTGTGAGGGGGGTTCCTGACAGAGATATTTTAAATGCTTTTTCTGGCTAAGCATTTATCACAAAGCTTGTTGAGCAATCGGCAATGCTCATTGTTTATATCTTAAAGCTTAAGAGAATGGGATCATGTTATATATGACATTTTTTTTACTAATGAAGCTAATTGTATTAATCAAATTTTATGCAACAATTTTATAGATTTATTCTATACCAGTTAGGAAGAAATTTAAAACTGCAAATGATTATAATTCTTATAACATTTTTATTTTATTGATCTTTGGTATATCTGAAAACTTTGTCTGTATAATTAAAATGTTCGCTGGCATAAAAAAATCATATATGCTAAACATTCGAGACCTATATATTATCATGAATTAAGCAATGTATTATATTTCAAATAATCAATTGGCAAAAGAATCTGTAAATAGAATACGAAATTATATTATTTATATTAAGAATAATTTTGTGTAATAGGGGAGACCCAAAAATAAATGGAATTGTTCTCTGCAAAACATGCCTGTTGTTCTCCATGCTTCTGCTACTAGATACTGCTTGAAATGGTTTTCTGCATCAACGTGCCAAATGATGTCACTATATTAAATCATGATGTCACATAGAAAATTTTTTTGTAAAGTACATTTCACATATTTGGTGGTTTTTGTAATGGCTGTAAATTGGAATAATGTGAAATTCTTTATTTAGGAAAATAGTTGGAATGCTTAAATCAGCTTACAAGAAATTCTGGGAAAAGCAAATGATAGTGATTAGTTTAATAAAAATGTCTAATTCTCATCTTACCCAAAAAAAATATGGCAAGTAAAGTCCAATATAAAGACGATGCTATATTTTTTTAAAAAAATGCAAATGACATTGTTCACTCAGAATTTTAATGATCAAGTGTTTAAAATATACAAGTTCTGAAAATTTTACTTAATGTGATCAAATATAAATATCCTCTTGTTGTAACAAAGTGAGGAGTGCAAATTTTACCACAACAGTATGTTAGCACCCAAATGCTGTGTGCAAAACAATTTTTAATTAAATTCGACATGACCCAGCATATCAATCAGCCATTTTTGCTCGATCTTGATTCATGGGTCTTCCTTTTATTCTTTTGAATGAAAAAAATGTCTCTTTTTGCAGAATTAAAAATGGTAAAGACTAAAATGATAGAGGCATTAAAAGGCATCACTTTTAAAGAGTTTTCAAACTAATTCGAAAAATGAAAAACGTATAGTTAGACTGATGCACTGTCATAAATAGACTATACTCTCACATTCAATTTGTAACAACTAAAAATAAATACATATTTTTTATTACAATATTACTGTTATTTTGGGGTCCTCCCTTGCATATATTTTCTATTTTATTATAAGTTATAAAAAAATTCTATACTTGTTATTATGATTTGTATTGATGCATAGATTACGGCATGCTAGCATTAAGGTAGAAAGATAACATGTCTAGAATATTTAATACATAAAGCAGAAAGTGTTCAATTTGTTACAAACTTGTTAGAAAGGAGTTTGCTATTAACTGAAAGAAGACCATTTGATTCCTCTTGGAGGCCTTAAAGGAACTGAGCAGGGCAAATTCCTTAATGTCCACTCCATACGTTCTTGTTGTTGCAGCTGTTATTACTATGTGATTATTCATATAGTATACGAACATGGATGGGCTGCTCACCAACAGGCATTAGCCAGTGTGGTGAGTTTATTGGCTTTTTACCTCTGAGTTAAAGATCAAGAAACACCATGGTCTTTCTTCTCAGTGCCTGATAAGGCAGAATGAATGTTTGTGTAAATGATAAATATTTTTCCAATACATATATACAATTATGACAGACAAAAATAAAGCATGGTCCTTATTCCCAGGAGGCTGTAAAGTCACCAACCAAGGCAGCGGTTGGTGGCCAAAGGCGGAGGGTGCTAAGAATCCCCTGATTGTGGACCCAGGTTGCCATTTGATGATGACTTTTTATTTAGGTACTTACAACTGCAGATAACTTTCAAGTGAAGGAAGATTGCAAGAATTAGAAGAAGAACTGTCTTATATTAAATGGGACATTATTGGACTTTGTGAAGTTAGAAGAAAAGGAGAATAAACAATTGATTTAAAAAGTGGACATATACTCTATTATAAAGGCACAAATATTGGAAATACAAGTGGAGTAGGATTCATTATAAATAAAAAGTGGAAGAACAATATTGTGGAGATTGATGGTGTATCGGACAGAGTGGCAAGATTAGTTATACAACTTAATAGCAGATACCAAATGCAGATAATTCAGGTTTATGCCCCAACAAGTTCTCATAGTGATGAAGTAGTAGAAGATTTTTATATGGATGTACAAAAGGCTTTTGATCAGAGTAAACAACATTTTAAAATTGTTATGGGAGACTTTAATGCTAGAATTGGTAAACAAATGAAAGATGAAATTGCTGTAGGTAATTTTGGTTATGGTAATAGAAATGAGAGAGGACATAGACTTGTGGAGTTTGCAGAAAAAGAAAAACTTTATATTATGAATTCATTTTTTGAGAAAAATGTTAAAAGGAAATGGACATGGAAGCATCCAAATGAAGGTACAGCAGAATTGGATTATATTTTGACTAACAGAAAATACATATTTCAAGATTGTAATGTTCTTAATAAATTTAACACAGGAAGTGATCATCGATTAGTAAGGTGTAAGTTACGTGTTAATGTAAAACCAGAGAGACAAAAATTATTAAGAAAAACAATATTTGCAGTTGATATTCCTAATCTTCAGAAACATTCTAATGAATTTAAATTAGAACTTACAAATAGGTTTCAAGTGTTAGGAGATTTTGAACATGATTCAGATTTGAATGAAATTAATATGAAAATAACTGATACACTTTTAAAAACTGCAACAAACATAGCTGGTAGAAAAAAACAGCAATTGACTAATAAAATTTCTACTGAGACTAGAGAATTTATGAAGAAAAGAAGGAATATGAAGATATACAAAAATGATGTATTAAAAAGGATTGAATATCTCGTATTTTGTAAAATGGTACGGAAAAGAGTTGAAAATAATATAAGAAAGTATAACTGCCAAATAGCAAGGAAAGCTGTAGAAGAAAATAAAAGTCTCAAAAATGTTAAACAACATTTTGGTATTGGTAGGAAATTTATATCTGCAATAAGAAAAAAAGATGGAATTATTACTAAAAAGAGAGATGACATCTTGAAATTGGTAGAAGATTTTTATCAAGAATTATATAGTAATAAAGAACAAGTACCTCCTATATCTATTACATCTTCCGAATTGCCCAGAATTTTAAATGAAGAAGTGAGACATGCAATTAAGTGTATGAAGAAAGGAAAGGCTCCAGGAAATGATGGAATTATAATTGATATATTAAAAGAAGCAGGTAAAGAAATAGAAAATTTTTTAGCAAAGTTATATACCAAATGTCTAAATGATAAAGATGTACCGGAAGATTGGAAGAATGCAGTAATAATATTAATATTTAAAAAAGGTGATAAAGAAGATATTAGAAATTACAGACCTATCAGCCTTTTATCAGTTTTATATAAAAATTTTACCAAGATAATTACAACTCGTCTACAGAGAACTTTGGATTTCCACCAACCAAGAGAACAAGCTGGATTTAAAAGTGGTTTTAGTACAATAGATCATATCCAGGTATTGAGAGAAGTCATAGAAAGGACAAACGAATATGCGTTGTCATTATGTTTTGGATTTGTAGATTATGAAAAGGCATTCGATTCTATACACATTTCTTCAGTGATTAATGCATTGGATCATCAAGGTATAGATCCAGGATATTGTCATATTTTAAAGAATATTTATAAAAATGCAACAGCAACAATTAGATTACATAATGATACTGGAAAAATCAACATTGAGAAAGGTGTAAGACAAGGTGACTCTATATCTCCAAAACTCTTTACAGCAGTGCTGCAAGAAGTATTTTGTGGATTAAAATGGGAAACTAAAGGAGTGACAGTAACTGGAGAGTATTTAAGTCATTTAGGTTTCGCAGATGATGTAGTTGTTTTTGCAAATAATGCTTCAGAGCTGCAGGAAATGTTGCAGGAGTTAGCAGATGAAAGTAGAAAAGTAGGATTAAAGATGAATGTTAAAAAGACTAAAGTAATGTTTAATCGATTTGCTCAAAATATGAAAATAAAGATTGATTATGATGAATTAGAAGAATTTAACAGTTACAAATACCTTGGTCAGATTATTAATACAGATGTAAACATAATGGAGGAAATTAATCATAGAATTAAACTTGGTTGGAGTGCTTTTGGTAGAAATAACTTGATACTAAAAGGAAATATGCCTATGTGTTTGAAAAGGATGGTTTTTAACAAATGTGTTTTACCAGTTCTTACTTATGGATCTGAGACTTGGACACTTAATAGAAGAGCAATACAGATACTTCAGACCACTCAAAGGAGTATGGAAAGATGTATGTTGGGAGTAACAAGAAGAGATCGAAAACACAATGTATGGGTAAGACAACAAACAGGTGTTACTGACCTTATTGAAAAAATTAAAAGATTGAAATGGAGTTGGGCTGGACATATTGCTAGAAGAGATGATAATAGATGGACAATTGAAATTTTAAACTGGATTCCAAGAGACTGTAAAAGACCCAGAAAGAGACCACATGTGAGATGGATGGATGAAATAAGAAAATGTGCAGAGGTGTTGTGGAGAAGATAAGCTAAAGATCGGAGAAGATGGATTAAACTTGGAGAGACCTTCATCCTGCAGTGGATTGATAATGGTTGATGATATATATATATATATATATATATATATATTTAATTTACTTAAGTAGTCAGTAATAAATACTATAAATATATTTAGCATTATGTGTTAACAAAATTAACTTACGTGTTTATAAAATTAGATAACTTTAATTGTGCAAAATAATAATGCTTTCTATGGATAAAATTTGATCCCATGTTATATCAAATATTTTGTTTGTTTTTTTTTTATTTTGGAGAGAGTGATATGATGGTTATATATGTTATAAGCTTTATGAAGATATGTGATTTGAAAAAAAAAACATTAGTAGGATGTAAGGCTAATTTATAAGCAAAATCCATATCTTAACATAGACATATTTATGTCTAGGAATCTATTGTAGCAATTTTATTCATGTTAAATATTCATAATAGTTTTATTAAAAGTAATACTTTACTTTTATATAAATATTTTAAAATATTTTATATGGACAGTTAGAACATTACAAGAAGTGATTATAATATAGATTTTAGTAATACTTAATATTAATAGTCATTTACTTTTATAATAAAAGAAATATGTGTGTGCATTATTATTTAAATAACGAGAAATGCTTTATCAATTTTAACATAATTTATTTTATTTTATTAAAATTTAATATCTTATGTCTATTTTCAATGTGCATTTGAAAGTCAACATTCTAAAATTCAGGTATGTGTTTTATACGTGGATTAAACGATGAACTACATGAACAGGAAACATGAAAATGAAACTAAAACTTTGAATAATGCCATAGCAATATTCTACATCAATGAAAGATTTTAAATATACATAAAATATTTAAAAATGGCCATTACCATTTGCTACTCCCACAGCTTACGTCTAATGATATTTTACAGATAAATCTTTTCATATGTGTAAGCAATAAATAATCGTGGATGGTTAAGAGCTCAATTTGTTTAAAGTTTCAGTAACTTTTAAATTCTCACCATTTTCCATCTGACAAATAAAATATTAATTACCCTAAGAAAAAATACATAAAAACAGATGCTATAGAATTTATTGACAACTTATACGAAACCATTAATTGATTTTATTAGATTACTTTATCTAATAGTAAACAATTCATATGAACAATAGACCAAATTTACGTTAAAATTGCATCTGATACCTAATGGAGCTTTTTTTATAATTTCCATCCTTAACCATTTGATTTAAGAATTGCTGCAGTGCTCCTATGAAGGTTGTTAAAATAGAATTTTAACATTATTGTATTTTTTTCTTAAAAGGGAAAATAATAATATATGCTAAAATTTATATAATTTATTTTATGAATACTCTATTTAGAAAGTTTATTTCAGCATTTTCTCCAGAACATGCAATTGTGAAATATATATATATATCACATTTACTTTGTGTTAAAGAATTACCCTTGGATAAATAAATTTAAATTTAACAAAGGCTATATAGAGTTCACTTTTTATGATAACAGTTTTTTTTTTAATAGATCAACGGTGAAATAAAGTTTAGGGATGAGATCAACCTGTAAAAAAAACATGACAGCTTCTTTTCTCTATATTTTGAAGTTATTTTGTTTTTTTTATTTAGAAATAGTGTTTGCTTTGGTGTCATATATTTTAAAATGATGAAACATGCCTGTTATTTTATAATAGATGAAAAAAGTGTATATATATATACAACCATTAGAAATCAGTTTTTAGACAGTCTCAATTTAGATACTTAACAATCTCAAATTGTTGCCAAGGCAATCTCCTTTTAACAATATTTATATATAAATTTATATAGTTAAGCCAGTTAATAATATCGCATAGCATATAGAATTATTGGCATTGTATTTTATTTAAAAGATGATATTTATAGAAATATTTTACGTTTCTAGAATGAATTATATTTGGTGAAATGGAATCTAATTAAATCGCAAACCCGAGAAAACATGATTTTGATTTATTTAAAATTTCTTGTCGAATACTAAACAAGTGCATGTTTACTGAAATACAACATTACTTGACATTTATAAGAGATTAAATATAGCAAACCTATATAGTATATAAGAATCCTGCCCCCACATGTAAAAGTATTTAATTTATTTTAAAAATGTTATGTGCCAAAAAACTGGAGATATTTTTAACTCTGCCTCTGTATGTAAAACTATTTAACTTATTTTAAAATGTTATGTGCAAAACAACTGGAGATATTTTTAACTAATAATTCGTTTTCATGACCTTCATATTTATTTATTTTATAAAATTATATTGCCTATCTTTCGGTAATTAGAGTCACATATTAAAGATATAAACTGTTAACATGTGAAATTAATTTTAATTTACCCTGAGATATTTGGATAATCATTAAATAAGAAGAGGGGTTTCAATTTATGGGTATGTTAGTTAGGAGATGCCCTTTAGTAAGGCAAAATAATTGTAACCGATAACCATTACTATTTCTATATACTGTAAAATTTAAAAATAAAAGACATTTATTT